>JASKMD010000008.1:15006182-15079215 GCA_030144725.1 Haematococcus lacustris | reverse complement strand
CCCCACCCTCACCGCAGGGGCAGGCCCGCAGCCCCCCGCCAGCACCCTGGCACCACTGGGACCGGGCGGCAGCGCAACCCCGCCAGCAGCAGCAGCAGCAGCAGCAGGAGGGGATGGCAGAGGGGGGGGTGGAGGCAGAGCCCAGGGGGGCAGGGGGGCCGGCCTGGGGCTGGGCAGGCGTGTGGGGAGGGTCAGGGCCAGGCAGGTGCGGCTCCTGGGGTGCTGGGGGGGCTGAGGCAGTCTGCGGGGGGGGCAGGGGGAGGGGGGGAGGGGGGGTGGTTGGGGGGGGGGGGGGTCTCCACCCTGGGGGCTGCCTGACGTCGGGGGGAGCCCCCACAGGGGGGGGGGGCTAGGGGGGAGGCAGGGCAGGGAGGGCCCTACCTGAGGCGTGCTTCCAGTGGCTTGGTGTGCCCTCCCTCCCTCCCCCCCTCCCCTCCCCCCCGGACCAGGTCTTGGCAGCGGCAGGCAGGGAGGGGGCAGTGTGGGGCGGCTGGGGGCCTGCACCTCCTCAGCCCTCCTGCTGCTGCCGCACTACTGCATCAACTGCACCATGCCCCTGGAGCGGGGGGATGTCAGGCGCGGCCCCTGCCGCCTGCTCCTACTGCGGCTGCGCCCCTGGCCCCACCAGGCCCACACCCTTCGCTGACAAAAGGCAGAAGGAGGAGGGGGCGGGGGTAGGGGGGGGGGGGGGTGCCCCAGGCTGGGGGGGCAGCAGCAGCAGCAGCGGGGGGGGGGCGGCAGGGCAGGCGCCTGACATACTGCTGCAACCACCCACCCCCCCCTGCCTCAGACCGAGGGTGGGGGGGGCTTACCCAGCTGCTGCCGGGCTGCAGCCGCCTGGGGCCCCCCCCAAGCCCCCCCCAGGGGACCCCCTTGGCAGGGGGAGGGGGGGGGTGGGGGTGCCCTGGCTTGCCCCCCTCCGGCAGTGTAGGCCCAGCTTGTGACCCTGGCCAGTTGCGGGTCAGTGCTCTGCAACATGGCCAGGGCCAGGCCCCCTGCCTGCCTAGGCCTGCAGCTGGGGGGGCGGGGGGCTGCCAGGCGGCTGGGCTGGAGTCCCGGCCTGTGCTGCTGGCGTATGACGAGCGCATGCTGCTGCACCGTAAGCTGGCGGCGCCGTTTGCCCCGGCAGCACCCTGAGAGGCCGGCTCGCCTCACCGCCATCATGGACAAGCTGCGGGAGTACGGGCTGCTGCAGCGCTGCAAGCTGGTAGGGGAGGGGAGGGGAGGGGAGGGGAGGGGAGGGGAGGGAGGGGGAGGGGAGGGGAGGGGAGGGGAGGGGAGGGGAGGGGAGGGGAGGGGAGGGGGAGGGGAGGGGAGGGGAGGGGAGGGGAGGGGAGGGGAGGGGAGGGGAGGGGAGGGGAGGGGAGGGGAGGGGAGGGGAGGGGAGGGGAGGGGAGGGGAGGGGAGGGGAGGGGAGGGGAGGGGAGGGGAGGGGAGGGGAGGGGAGGGGAGAGGGAGGGGAGGGGAGGGAGGGGAGGGGAGGGAGGGGAGGGGAGGGGAGGGGAGGGAGAGGGGAGGGGAGGGGAGGGGAGGGAGGGGAGGGGAGGGGAGGGGAGGGGAGGGGGAGGGGAGGGGAAGGGGAGGGGAGGGGAGGGGAGGGGGGAGGGGAGGGGAGGGAGGGGGAGGGAGGGGAGGGGAGGGGAGGGGAGGGGAGGGGAGGGGAGGGGGAGGGGAGAGGGAGAGGGGAGGGGAGGGGAGGGAGAGGGGAGGGGAGGGGAGGGGAGGGGAGGGGAGGGGAGGGGAGGGGAGGGGAGGGGAGGGGAGGGGAGGGGAGGGGAGGGGGAGGGGAGGGGAGGGGAGGGGAGGGGAGGGGAGGGGGAGGGGAGGGGAGGGGAGGGGAGGGGGAGGGGAGGGGGAGGGGAGGGGAGGGGAGGGGAGGGGAGGGGAGGGGAGGGGAGGGGAGGGGAGGGGAGGGGAGGGGAGGGGGAGGGAGGGGAGGGGAGGGGAGGGGAGGGGAGGGGAGGGGACATTGGAACCATTGCTTTTGGAACAAAAGAAAGGAAGAAAGAGAGTACTACTGTCTCGGAGGAGCATCAGTGGACATGTATTTTATTAGTTCCATATTGTCTAGTTGGCCGCCCGTCTAGAGCACTGCCCCTGCTTGAGAGCCCTGCCCCCTGCCCTGCCCTTGCTTGCATGTGGTTCAGATCCCGGGGCGTGAGGCCAGCCTCGCCCAGCTGGAGGCAGTGCACGAGCCTGAGCTGGTGCAGGAGGTGCAGGCAGTGAGCGCACAGCTGGCCAGCAGGGCGGCCGGGTGCCTGGCACCACCCCCTGGTGGAGGCCAGGGTGCTGGCCAGACCCCCTGGGGCAGCAGCTGGGGGGGTGGGGGGTGCTGGCTGGGTGGGGGGGGAGGGGGGCCCTCAGAGCACCCCCTGCAGGGGGGACGCTGGGTGGGAGCAGGACAGCAGCAGGTCTGCATGGGGCCAGGGGCCAGGGGCGGGGGGGGGGGCTGCTGTGCCCAGCAGTGCGAGACTGGGGGGGGGGGCAGCAGCGGGGCGGCGGTGCAGGTGGAGGGGGGGGGAGGCGGGGAGGAGGAGGTGAAAGCAGCTGCAGGGTGGCCCGCAGCCTCCTGGCTGGCTGACCCGGTGACCTCCAGGTGGGCTGAGCGGGGCTGGCGAGTCAGGTTCCAGTCAAGGCCAAGCAGCGCTCCTCCCCCCCCTCACTTAGTGCCTCAGCCCCTGCCCCTCACACCACCTCACTCTTACCTCCGTCTGTGATCTCAGAGGGTTAGGATTTAGGGTGAGGGCACTGCCGCCGCCGGGTTCTGCTGCAGAGCTCATGCTGGCTCCACCGCCGCCCCTGCTGGCCTCACCCAGCGGCCTGATGATGACGCTGCACACCTATGCACCCCAGACCGCCTGACCCTGACCCTGACCCTGACCCTGACCCTGACCCTGACCCTGACCCTGACCCTGACCCTGACCCCTGACCCTGACCCTGACCCTGACCCTGACCCTGACCCTGACCCTGACCCTGACCCTGACCCTGACCCTGACCCTGACCCTGACCCTGACCCTGACCCTGACCCTGACCCTGACCCTGACCCTGACCCTGACCCCTGACCCTGACCCTGACCCTGACCCTGACCCTGACCCTGACCCTGACCCTGACCTGACCCTGACCCTGACCCTGACCCTGACCCTGACCCTGACCCTGACCCTGACCCTGACCCTGACCTGACCCTGACCCTGACCCTGACCCTGACCCTGACCCTGACCCTGACCCCTGACCCTGACCCTGACCCTGACCCTGACCCTGACCCTGACCCTGACCCTGACCCTGACCCTGACCCTGACCCTGACCCTGACCCTGACCCTGACCCTGACCCTGACCCTGACCCTGACCCTGACCCTGACCCTGACCCCTGACCCTGACCCTGACCCTGACCCTGACCCTGACCCTGACCCCTGACCCTGACCCTGACCCTGACCCTGACCCTGACCCTGACCCCTGACCCTGACCCTGACCCTGACCCTGACCCTGACCCTGACCCTGACCCCTGACCCTGACCCTGCTGCTGCTGCTGCTGCTGCTGTTCAAGTGCCTGTGTTGATGCCGGCCTGGTGGCCTGATGCTGCCCTGCTGCCCTGCTTGTGCTGTGCCCCTCCCCGTGCAGGTTCATCCACGACTGCCCGCTGCACCCAGCCACCTACCACTGCGCCCGCCTGGCTGCCGGCAGTGCAGTGGAGGTGGCCCTGGCGGTGGCCCGGGGGCAGGCTCGCAGCGGCGCTGCCATCATCAGGCCGCCGGGTCAGCCAACCCTACGCCACTCACCCCACCCAACACCCCACTCATCACACTCCTCCTCACATGTGTACCTCACACTGCTCATCCCGCTGCTCTTCACACTGCACCTCACACTGCACCCAACACTGCTCATTACACTGCTCATTACACTGCACCTCACACTGCACATCACACTGCCCATCACACTGTACCTCACACTACTCATCACACTGCCACTCATGTTCTTCATGGGCCTGGGCTGCTTGCTGCAGGCCACCATGCTGAGTCAGGCTTGGCCTTGGGCTTCTGCCTGTTTAACAATGCCGCTGTGGCGGCCCGGGCAGCTCAAAGAGTGAGGCGCCGTCTGCTGGGTGTGACAGCCCTGACCTGCCTGACCCCAAGCCTGGCCTGGGCCCCCGCCCTCACCCTGACCACCTCTGCCACTCACCCTGCCTGCCCTGACCTAGTAAGCCACCCTGGCTTGCCTGCCCACTCCTGCCTGCCCTTGCTGGTGCATGCTCCACTGCTGAGCATGCATGTTTCCTTTCATGTCATCATCATCAGCATCAGCATCAGCATCATCATCATCATCAGCAGCAGCAGCAGCACATGGCATTCACCTTGTCGGCGTTGCTGCAACACCGACATTCAATACTGATGTGCCTCTCCTGTGTGACATTGATTGAGTGAGGGTGCATGGTGTGAGACTGTGTGGTGTGACGAGGGTGAGTGATGCTGACTCAGCGCCTGCGTGTGAGACTGTGTGGTCCTGCCCAGGAGGCTGGGGTGCAGCGGGTGCTCATCGTGGACTGGGACATCCACCACGGCAACGGCACGCAGGTAGGTGCGCGCCCTGACCCGCTCCAGCCCTGGCGCCCTGCCCATTCCCCCGTCATAGCCTGAGGGGCTTGCAGCGGCTGCGAGGGGCAGAGGTGGGCAGCTGTGGAGGGGGGGGGGCATGCGGCAGGGTGCGACACTGGCTGCAGACGAAGTGGGTCCAGCCTCACTGTAAACCCCCCTCACTGAGCCCCTGGCTGCCCTGTGAGCGGCAGCACAGCTACACAGCGGCTGTGCGCAGCACCACATCTGCACACTGCACATCTGCACATCTGCTGTGAAGGGGAGACTGCCATCTACTGGTGATGTTGCTGGTGGTGATGTTGCTGGTGGTGATAAGAATGGGAATGGGAATGGGAGTGGGAATGGGAATGGTAGTGACCATGTCAGGCAGGGCTGGTGTTCCTGGACAGCGGGTCCACCTGGGAAGTGCAGGCTGCTGCCGCCCAGCAGTGCAGACTGAGGCTCACGCCTGCCCCTCCTCCTGCACTGCGGCACACTGACCCACAGGCCATGTTCTACGGTGACGCCTCCGTCCTGTACATCAGCATACACCGCTGGGACAACGGCCTCTTCTTCCCAGGTCACCTGCTTCCCGCCCCCGCCCCCGGCCCCGCCCCTGCCCCCTCCCTCCCCCCCTACCCCATCCCAGCCCTACCCCCTTGCCCTCTTCCGGCATTTGCCCCTCCCCCACCCCCTCCACCCCCGATTCTGACCTGGCATGTGACGTGTGCGAGGATAAGAGTGACTGGAGTGACTGCCAGAGGTGTGATCTGTATGAGGCGCATGAGGGTGTGATGCCTGGTGGCGCGTCACAGGCACCGGAGCAGCAGCAGAGGTGGGCCACGGTGGCGCCTGCGGCTACACTGTCAACATCCCCTGGAACGGACCAGGGGCTCAGGATGGCGACTACCTGGCAGCCTTCAGGTGCGGGAGGGGGAGGGGGAGGGGGAGGGGGAGGGGGAGGGGGAGGGGGAGGGGGAGGGGGAGGGGGAGGGGGAGGGGGAGGGGGAGGGGGAGGGGGAGGGGGAGGGGGAGTTCACGAGGCTGGCCTCCGCGTATGTCTACTTGAATGCAAAGCAGCAGAGAGCAGACCAGCGTGCAGAGCAGGAGAGGGTAGGGGTCGGAGCCCCTGCCCTGCTGCCTGCCCTGCTGCCCTGAATGGTGGCTGCAGAGCCAGCGTGCCAGTGGCTGGAACCTCCTCCCCTGGCTGCCTCCGGTCTGCCTGCGTGCAGGCATGTGCTGCTGCCCATAGCCCAGGACTTTGCGCCCGGCCTGGTGCTGGTCTCGGCTGGCTTTGATGCGGCTGAGGGGGACCCCCTGGGCGAGTGCCACGTCAGCCCAGCCCTGTATGCACACATGACACAGGTCTGCTGCCCCTGCCCCTACCCCTGCCCCTGCCCCTACCCCTGCCCCTGCCCCTGCCCCTGCCCCTGCCCCTGCCCCTGCCCCTGCCCCTGCCCCTGCCCCTGCCCCTGCCCCTGCCCCTGCCCCTGCCCCTGCCCCTGCCCCTGCCCCTGCCCCTGCCCCTGCCCCTGCCCCTGCCCCTGCCCCTGCCCCTGCGCAACTGTGTGTGGCATCAGTGTGCAGCTGTGCCAGTGGCTGGTGGACCGCTGTGTGGCTGCTGCAGATGCTGCTGGGCATTGGGCCGCTGGTGCTGCTGCTGGAGGGCGGCTACAACCTGGCTGCCACGGCTGAGTGCACTGCGGCCTGCATCCGGGTGCAGCTGGGGGAGCAGCCACCCGAGCTGCCGCCAGGCCCGCAGCAGCAGCTGAGCAGCCAGGCCAAGCAGGCCCTGGTGGCCACCCTGCAGGCCCACGCCCCGTACTGGCAGCCTGCGGTGGATGAGCTGGCCAAGGTGCAGGAGCTGGGGGTGAGGGGGGTGGGGGGTGGGGGTAGGGGTGTGAAGGCGCCATGCATGGAGCAGGGGGGGGTGGATGAAGAAATGGGGGGCGCAGAGGGGCTGATAGTGCAGGCACCGGGTGCCACGGCAGCGGCGGCGGAGGCGTTGTCAGCAGTGGCGCTGGGTCAGGAGGCGCATGGGGCAAGCTACATGGGGCGCGGTGCCATGGAGGGCAGCCCTAGGGGTAGCTTGCCAGTGTGGGTAGGGCAGGGGGGGTGGGAGCAGCAGGGTGGGGGGCCATGGAGTGGGGTGCGGGATTCAGAGGGCCATCAGCAGCCTGGGGCCACCAGTGGCAGTGGCTGCCTTGGGGAGCA
The DNA here is from genome assembly GCA_030144725.1 of Haematococcus lacustris. Lineage (NCBI taxonomy): Eukaryota > Viridiplantae > Chlorophyta > Chlorophyceae > Chlamydomonadales > Haematococcaceae > Haematococcus > Haematococcus lacustris. Next base: position 15,072,435 of record JASKMD010000008.1, on the reverse strand, counting down.
GGCTATGCTGTCAGAGGGGCCGGGCACTGGCTTGCATGATAGCATGGGGAATTTGCATGGCATGGAGATGGACATGCAGACAAACAAAACCTGCCAGATGGACATGCAGGCCTGCATGGGGGGCTCACCCCTGAGTATAGGGCTGAGTTTGGGGCGATGGGACGAGATGTAAGGTGGGGTGGGCACCTACCTTCCCCAGCCAGCCTTCCCCAGCGTGACCCTACATGCACCCATGCAGGGTTTGAGCCATGGGGGAGGGGCTGCCCGTGTCATGCATGGGCCACGCCAACATCAGGGGCTCTGTTGTGGCGGCTGCAGCCACAGGGACAGCCAGCACCCAGTCATGGTTGCGGCAGACGACGCTGCAGCACTCTCACTTAGCAACATGCCGCTGGGCTCAGCAACACGTGCAGCTGCGTGGGTGCAGCGCTCAGGGTTCAGACTCGAGCATTGTGCACGGTGTGGGACGCCGCTGCAGGTTGTGGCACGCTGTGGAATGAGGTCGCATGCATTGCACTATGCCCATGGCGGCGACATGCAGGCATGGCACCATAGGTCAATAAGAGTTGAGTGATAGATGCGACTGGCGAAGCAGGCACAAAGGGGGTCCCATTGGCATACATGGGCTTTGCTGCTGGAGGGACCTGCGACTAGCTGAAGTACGACAGGGCAGTGTGTGCATGCCAGCACATTTGAGGTTGGGCTTTGTGCATGCCACATACCGTGGGAACTGTGCCGAGTGCTGCTGTTGGTACAAAATTGAGCACACTAAGGCTGCGCCATTTTCCATAACAGCAGCCACGCATTGCAGATGCATCGCACTCACACTGCAGATCCTCTAAACAGGGCAGGCACGAACGTCAAACTCTGGTGCAGCTTCAATGACCGGGATTAAAGGATTAAAGGCCTTTTAGTGAAGCAGTCATGGTCGTTCCGGTGTGCAGTCGCCCCACTGAGCAGTGCAGACGTGCAGACCGCCCCGCCATGCAGCCGGGCAGGCCAGGGTAGGAATGGGTGTCGATGATGATGAAATCACTCTGGTGTGACCTAAGAGTGAACCCAGCCAAGCCTAACCCTAGCCTGGACTAATGTCAGCAGCAGCAGCCCTCAGCCCAGGCCCGCATGCAACACCACAGCCCACGCACCTTGATGCCTGCACAAGCTCCAGGTTCGGGAGGAGGCACGGCAGCCAGTCACCCTTCTCTACAGTTGTTTCCGTCAGCAAAGCCAAGCCTAACCTAGCCTGGACTCATCTTCAGCTGCGTACCCTGCTTCACTGTAGTCACCGTCAGTCAGCCATGGCTTGCATGGGGTGACTTGCCGCACCATGGCCTGTTGCGCAGCTGCAGGAGGCGATCCCTAAACAAAAGCCGTACATCATGTACGGTGTGTGGAAGCAAGACCGTATGGTAACAGCTTGAGCTGGTAGAGGGAGCGGCACACACCACGCCGGCATAGCTGGCATGAGCGCACAGCTGTGCTGGCAGTAGCTACCGCTGGATGTTTTACAGTGGCTGTCATGAAGAAGAGGATGCAGCGCTCTGATAACAGGAATGCCGCTACCCTGCGGATGACGGCCAAAGTCGAGCCATGGGCACATGTACTGCCCAAGTGGGCAGGGTGCCACAACCTTGTCGAAGCCTGTGGCTATGCAGACATGCACCGTGGCCGACCCTGCAGCCCTGTGCCACCACTGTGCTCGCTGAAGCACCTGCGTTTCGTGACACGCCTTTGCACACGGCTAGATGTGGGAGGTCATGCCTGAGCATGACCACAACACATGTTGTGGGTTTTGCATGTGTAGGTGTAGGTGTGGCATGGTGTGTCCCAACTCTGAATCTACCTCCTCTGCCTGGCCCATGCCTGCTTGCGCCTGGGAAATGGCCTGAACAAAGTAAGGAGGTGAGGGGCTGTGTGATGGCAGCATGGGAGGGGTCGCTTCTTTCCCCCCCACCTCTCATTCCTCACCCCATTCATAACCCTGGTAGTTGACCATCTTGCTGCATGCAGCCGCCATGCCAGTGAACCATGCACGACTGGCATGCATACAAAGATTGCTGGCAATGCCAGACAAGCCGCAACACAAGCTACGATCAGAGCCAGCACCCAACACATATGGCAAACCAGTGCATGTGGCCACCGCAAAGCCGCACGCTCCATGCTTTGCCGTGCCTGCATGGTCAGGAGATGCCAGGCCCAGGCAGCGCCTGGCTCACCAGTGCCTGGGACCTACCTGGTGAGGCTGGGTGCCTGGTGAGCTGCCTCCCTCACAGCACCAGCACCACAGGCCCAGGGGAGGCTGCCAGCACCCTGGCTGCCCTCACGCCAGCTGGCCCCTGCAAGGCCAGGGCCCTGTGGCTGCACTGCCTGAGGGGAGGGGCAGCCGGCTGCCGCTGGCCCCTGGGCCAGCTGCTCTACGGCTGCCGCCGGGCTGGCAGCTGCATGCCAACCAGGGGGTACCTTGCAACATGGCATAGGATCCCTCTGACAGCAAAGGGGCAACCTGGAGCTAAGCCGACTCTTCATGGCTTGAACCTCACACTCATTGCCCATGCTAGCTGGCAATGCTTTCTTTCGCTTCACAGCTTGCAATGCCCAGTGCATGGCATTGCAGCGCCGCCTAGCTGAGCAGTGCAGGCTTGGCACCTGGCAGCCAAGGCATCAGCTGGTGGCCTTGGGGATGATACCTCCCGTGACCGGCTTCTGGCTCTGGATCTGCCGCAGGATTTGCATGGCATTGGGCGCACCCGACCCAGTCAGCTGCACGCATGCACACATGCCAGGGCAGACGGGGCAGATCAGGTCAGGCAGGGCACGGGATATGTGGTGGTGCGGCATGCCAGCGTGACGTCTTCACAGAGCTACACCTGGCGAGGGCACAGATGTCTATGTCAGCTGCCTGGGGAGGGTTTACCCAGCGTGTCAGCGCATGCAGCACGATGATGGCCACAGCAAAGCTTCCAGGGGCGCAAGCAATGCAGGCAGGGCCCTGGACTAACCCAGGTGTGCAGTGGGTTGGGGGGGGAGTGGGTCAGGTGTGCAGTGAGTCTGGTGTGCAGTGGGCTGGTGTGCAGTGGGCTGGTGTGCTGCAGCCGTGTACTCACAACTTGCGTCAGGGCCATGGTCTTTGCGTTGATCTTTGCAATGGCGTCACTCAAGGCAGCGTGCTCCTTCTTCAGCTCCACTATCTGAGCGAGGACCTGGTCCCTTTTATCCTTCTGGCCCTGCATGTCACGCAGCGCCACATGTCGACAATGCATGAGCATATTCACCACCCACGCGTGCATGCAATGTCTGCATGCTTACATGAGACAGTTGGGGTTCAGACCAGTGCTGGGCGATTGGGTAATAATGTAATAAGTCGGTAATTACATCGGTAATAGCTCCACCGCCCGTCTGGTACTCCGCTTATTACTTATCCCCCAACAATGTATCCCATCTTCCGCAAACAATGTATCCCATCTTCCCATTTCTGCCATGAACTTCATCAAGGACGAGAGGCGCAACAGCCTCAGTGCCAACCTGCCCAGCACTTTGCGTGTGTACCTTGACAGGACCTTCACCCTCAAGACGTTCCCCTACAAAGAGGCCATTGATTACTGGATGGCTGGAGCATCTGCCAGGGGCCGTTACCTAGGGCACAGGGTCTAGGGCTAGGGCTAGGGTGTGTGGCTATGTGGGATATTTTGCATTCAGGTTCTACAAGGGAGTATGCTATTACTGGGAGGAATTAATTGGAGATTTTCGCGATGTTTTTGATTTAAATCAAATAAGCAATTAAATAGCTAAACAGATATATACTAAAAGTAATAAAAAGTCCCTGTTTTGATGTCTTTTATTACTCTGAGTAATACATCTTTGACGAATCGCCCAGCACTGGTTCAGACACATTCCACCTGCACGTCCTGCTGACCCCTCCTTGCCCACCCCACCTCAATATCATCCAGCAGGGAGGGGTTGGTGATGAACACGCTGTTGGCCTTGATGCGTCGCCCCTTCTGCCTCAGCGTATCTCGCGTCACCTTCAGTTTGCCCAGCTTGTCACGCTTCTCACTCAGCTGGCTGTCCAAGCTCTCCAACTCAGCTGTCAGGCTGATGTTTTCCTTCTCCACAAACTGAAGCAGCAGGAGGCAGACAGCAGCAGCAGCATGTGAGTCTTGCTTCCCCCCAATGCACAGCAGCAGCGTTGTGGTCGATGACGGTTGGGCAGAATAGTGCGTGTTTGAAGGCTGAGCTGGTGCAGGGGGGTATGACTGGTAGGTTAGTTGATGCAGGTCAGTCAAGAGTTGCGGTAACCAACCTCAAACACAACAAACACAATTGCGCATGTTTGAGGGCACCCATACCTGCAGCTTTTCCCGCACGTGTGTCAAGATCTGAACTGTGGTGGTTGTCTTCTTCTGCAGCTTCAGCAGCTCCTCGTTGCGCTCCTCAATCTTCTCGTTCAAACTCTGGTTCTCAATCTTCAGCTGCTCGAAGTCAATGAGGTGCAGCCCTTCTGCCAGCTCCTCCTTTTGCTTCAGCAGCAGCTCGATGCGCTTCAACTGGTTCAACAAGTGGATGTTTTTCAGCCGCACCCGCTGCACCTCCTCCTCCTTCTCTTGGTCTGCGGGGTTTACAAGGGAGAGAGGGGCCAGGCCCAGTTCAGCCCAGAGGTGAGGGAGCCTGAGCAGACCTAGACTACAGCCTAGACTACAGCCTAGACTACAGCCTAGACTAGACTACAGCCTAGACTACAGCCCAGCCGGTGGAAACAGGCCACAGCTGAGATGCACTCCACAACACAGCACCAAGGCAAAAAGTCCTTGGATTGTGAAGGGCCGCTGTGTGTCCCAACTCGCCTTCCTGCTCCAGCTGAGTCAGCAGCCGGTCACTGATGGGCCGCCCGGTCTTCGAGTGCTCGGCGCTCTTGGCCACTTCCACTCGAAAGTGTTTATAGGCTTTGTTGATGTCGTCCGCGCGCTTGATGCGCTCCTCCAGCGTGTTCTTCATGTCGAAGATGTTGGTCTGATAGTGCGCCTCGATGCGGTCGCGCTCTTCTAGCGTGTCGACCCACTGCTTTAGGGAGGAGCGGTAGCGCATGGACACGCCGTCTAGGCGCGACATGTCTCGCGCCACGGAGGGGCGCCCCTTGTTCTTGGTGTCCAATGCCAAGCGTACCTGCCAGGGGTCAGGTGACACTGTTGCGGGAGCAGCCAGGCTGCTGCCAGGGTCAGGGCCACGAGCACTGAGTGAAGGGTAGCAGGGTAGCATGCACAGCAGGCCAGGCTGCCAGGCTGGCTGCCTCTCACTGCTGTGACTGTGCAGTGGGCCAGTCTTCAGGCAGGGGGTGCTGGCTGTGCGGTAAGATGGACAGCTGTAAAGGTTGGATCTCATGAAGGAAGCAAAGGAGGGGTGCATGGGACGCATCAGAGGAGGCATGAGAGCACGAGGTGCCTCCTGGCCCTCTCCTGGCCGATCGCACTTGTGAAGAAAGCAGGGTGGGACAAGGCCAAGCAAGGGACAGCTGGCAGCCAGAGCGTGGACGATTCAAACTGGCAAGCTCAGCCTCTTAGAGCGTGACATGTCTGCATGACCCCCAGCCATCCTGCCAGCCTGCTGAACACCCTCCCGTCCCTGCCCAGCCTGTCAAGGTGGGCTGGGGAAAGAGCAGGGAAGGGCTGCCAGCCAGCAGTGCGGCCTCCACCCTCCTGCTGGGGTGTGCCACTGGAGTCTGACACCCACACAGCGCTGGGCATGCAGTGCTACAGGAAAAGCACGTAGCAACCACAGTGGCTGTGCTGGTGGGCCACACTGCCAGGCCCTGATGGCCTGAGCAAGAAACACCGTAAGATCCTTAAGCAGCTGCCTGACTAGTTGCCAAGCTGCAGCATCACCGGGCTGTAGGGGCCGGCAGTGGCATGGGAGGCTAGGCCAGCAAAGTAGCATGCTGACGGGTTCTAGGCTGCTGCAGCCACAGCCACACAGCGACACACACTACAGATGTGCCTCATGGATAAGCAGTAGCCTCATGGATAAGCAGTATATAGGATATGCAGCACATAGGATAAGCAGGTAGGAATAACAGTGGCTGAGGATGAGCAGTGGATGTGAGGTGCAGCCTCTGCAAAGCGCTTGGTATGGGTTTCCTCGTCAACACACCTTCTTCTGCAGTGTGTCGTTGTTTTCTTGCAGCCGGTTATGCTCCTGCTGCGCCCGCTCAATCAACTCTTCCACAGTGGGCCCCAACTCGCCCTCCTCCTGCTCCTGCTCTGCTTCGTCCTCATACTCCTCCTCTTCCTCCACACGCTCCTGCGGCACGCCAGAGCCATGCAGAGTGACCCCCATGCGCCATGCAAGCGGCCAGGAGCAGCCTTCGCTTGCCCACTGATGCTGCTAGGCTGCTTTCATCTCTCTGCATACTCCCACAACCCCCTGTGCTCTGGGTCTCCTCATCAGTCAGGCCAGGCAATGAGGGAAGGTCCTAAGGAAGCCTGGTCTGCCATGACTTGCAGCAGTGGCACCACCCATGGCTGCAGCAGGTCTAGCCACACCACACCACACCACATCCTTGCCCCTGGACCACACACGCAGCACACCAGGCAGAGGGGGCGGGCCCTGGCTGACACGTCTTCCTGACCAGCTTCGCCCTCTGTTACTTGGACTGACCATGAAGTCGTCCTCGAACCCCTCAATCTCCTGAGCCACCAGCGCTGAGTTGGGTCGTGATCCTCGCAGGTCCATGACTGCAGAGCCAGGGTGTGAGACTCTGGAGCTGGCTGAGCGGGAGCGGGCTGACAGCCCCTCCAGCTGTGTGGCTGTGCCCATCTCATCGCTGAAGGCAGCTCGATCATAGCCCTCTTCTGCATACCCAGGTGGCACAGGCAGCCGAGGGTGACATGTCTGCATGGAGGCTGCTCAGATGCTGCAGGTGTTGAGCTTCCAGCAACAGACTTCACCTCCTTCTGGTTCTTGCTCCGAGTCCTGCTCATCATACTCTGACGACTCGTCGCCTTCAGAACCTTCAGGAAACATGGCATCTGCTTCACCTTCATCCTTAGTCTGTGAAGGTACATTGGACAAGAGCATCAATGGGTGGAGGACTGCTGACTGCTAACATTGTGACAAAGTGCCTAGGTATCCAGCACAGTTGCAGGCACTCAGCAGCATCCATCCCACCTCGTCCTGCTCATTATCCGGGTTCCCCACGTCATACTCTCCTACGTCGTTAATGCCCTGGGGCGCACTCGGTCGAAAGGGCTGAGGTATTTTGAAAGGACATGTCGAGTAGCGCTTCTACTCTCACCGTTTCACTGCCTAACTCATCGGCCATGGCGGGTTCAGACTATGCCCAACTCAGGAAATCAGTGAAGAAAGGGTTTGCGGAGCCTCGGAGCTCCAAAAGCAGGGACGCATCAGGACTAAGGCTGCTTTAACATTTGAAGCAAAGAGCGCATTACCGCATGTCCGTTACTTCGTGACATGACACATGAATTGACGTCATGCATCTTCCACACCCATGTGCAGGTTCTATGACCGGGACGTGTCAGCCGCGCTGAACATCCGCCGCTGTGCAGTCGACCCAGGGCCTCGTCCCACTGAGCTGTGCTACTGGACTAACCGCCCAGCCATGCCAAAGCCAGGCCAGCCAGGCCAGGAGTGGGTGGAGATAGCCGACAAGCCCCTGTTGCGCAAGTGGCAGCGCCAGTTGCAGCAATAGCCAGCTACAGCTCAAGACAATCCCAACAAAAAAAACAACGAACCCCTAACAAAGGGGATGTGTGTGGCGCAGGCACAGGCACTGGCACAGGCACACACACCAGAAGGCTGAGCTGAAGTGCGCATTAGGCACACTGTCGGTAGCCTTTACAATAATGAGCTCGCAGCCTGGTTCGATTCCAACTCATGCTTTATTTTGGTGTAGCATGAGGGCTGTGGGGTTCAGGAGTTGCTTCGTACCGGTTCCTTGGAAATTGATGACAGTACCATGACAGTGCCATGACAGTCTTGGAAACCATCCCGAATCCCTGGAGGAGGAGGGCGGCCAAGCAGCCTAGCGGCTTGAGGCTTGAGCGATGCAAGCCATCTTCTGCTATGAAATTTTAATGGCATCCTATGCGTTGAGGACTGACTTAGCCTTAGCCCTTGATGCGGTTTGGGAGGTGTACCTGGACCCCAAGTGGGCACGGCAGCGGCTGAGGCTGTACGGAGCCCAGGACCGGGCGCTGGAGCGGTTCTTCAACAAGGTGAGGGTGGGTAGGTGTGTGGGAGGGAGGGTAAGGGACTGGGAGGTGGAGGGTTGGGCATGATATGAAGGAGTACTTGACTGTGCCATGCCTAACCTGGTGCCACCATGTCAGCCACCATGTATGCGCCTTGTGTGCATGGCTGCAGTTGGAGGAGCAGATGGCGGAGTTGTCCATGAAGCGACATGGGTGTGCCAAGCAGCTGGTAGTGTTCTTTGGCGCTGCTACCATTGGCACAGCAGGAGGGTGGGGTGCTGACGCGGTGCTGCGAGCCTGCCGCAAGGTGGTGTGCAGGCCCAGGGGCACAGACCAGCTGCGAGGCAGGGTGGTGCTTGTGGATGAGCACCGCACCAGCCGGGTCAGTTCAGCAGTGAATGGCAAGCAGCCCTGTGAGGTGGAGCTGAACACACTCAGTGCCACAAGACCTGCAGGCTGGAAGCCCCCTGCAGGGCAGGTGGAACCCCGCCTGGTGCGCCCAGCCTGGAGCCAGGAGCGTGGCCAGCCAGTGCGGGGCCTGGTGTGGTGCCCGGTAGTGGCCCCCCGCAGGCCCCCACAGGCCCCACGCAGCAGCCAGGAAGCCACACAGCCTGCAGCCTCAGAGCCTGGGCCTAGCACTCCCCTGCCAGCCAAGCGCAGCAAGCGCACCAAGGCTGAGCCAGAGGCAGCAGAGCCCACAAAGGCCAAGGGCAAGGCTGCTAAAGCCAAGCCAGCACCACAGCCAGGCAGGTGGCTTGATAGGGACTGCAATGCAGCGCTGAACATGCAGCGCATTGGGGAGAGCAGGTGGCGCCCGCTGGAGCTGTGCTACTGGCCAGACCAGGGAGCGCTGCCAGCCAAGGGCAAGGAGTACCCTGGCCTGGGCTACAAGCGGCTGCGAGACAAGCCACACACAGCCCAGCAGCAGCAGCCTGCTGAGGCACAGTAGTGTGTGCCCCCCTCTTAAGCTGTCATCAGCTTACAATTAGTGCATGCTTTGTCATGCCAACTCTACATCATAGCCCTCGGGTCAGGCAATATTGTAGGTGGTAGGCGGCTCATGTGCCATGTGCACTGGGTTTACTCCACACAGCCCAATAGCACTGTTTGAGCCGGATCTAGTTAGTGGCTGCTAGTGTATGCTAGTAGGTACTTCTGATCCGGCTCAAATGGAGGCCTTAGCGAGGGACAAGGGGGCTGTTCAGTCGAGTATCAGTCTCAGAGTATCAGTCGAGTGTGTACATCTGGAGTGTGTGCCCTTTACTAAGCCGATGGGCAAGGTTCAAGCGACATGGCACACATCCTCAAGTCAGCACACAGCTTGCTTACTACTTCACTGCCTTGCTCTTCAGCCAGCGCAAGTTCCGCTGATGTCCAGATTAGGCAAGAAGTCACAGCCTTGAGAGTCTCAGTTGAAGGCATGCTAGCTCTTCACGTCATAGCTTGCATGACCCCTATTCCACAGTATTTGACAAGAGCTCTACCCAGCCAAGCCAAAAGCCTTGAGGACTGCAGACGTGTCTTCCAGGGAATCCAAGACCAGCAGAGCTCCTGGCGGTGTACCTGTAGGCCAGCACGAGCACCCAGTGACATGCCAACATGACGGACCGGCCAACATGACTGACAGCTAGCATGAGTGACAGGCCAACGCCCGTCAGATAATATTTTCCACGTTTCTTGCGCAAACCCCATTGCTGCTATTTGTACTGCTGCCCCATGTGCCACAATCTCATCTACGTCTGCAGGCAGCCAGGCAGCTTGGACCCAGCACTCCACCGCCCACCCAACCCACCCAGGGCAAGTTTACCCAGCTGAAACCCACAGCCTGCCAGCCTGACAGTCGGCTGACCCCAGGCTGCAACTCAGTGCTCAGGCCAAAGGCTGAAACAACGGCTTTGTGGGATGGCAACATGAAGTCATCCTTCCCGTCGAACTCCGTGCCGAGGGCGTACTCGAGCCGCACCATCCGCTGGTTGACCTGGCTTGCCATGGTCGTCACACACAGTTTTCACGGGAAACCCAAATTGCTCGAAAAGGCCCCGCCCGTCGCACTGCGTATCGCGTGATGGCTAAGAAGAAGCGGAAGGGTAGCGACAAGAAACAGAAAGGTGCGTGTCCCCAGCCGACTGTGAGCTGCGTGAGTTACGCGCTGTGAGATAACCCGTCGCTCCTGTTGGTTCTATCGCAGCGTCTCGTTCCGCCCAAGGCAAGCAACGACAGGAGCGCAGGGATGGCTGGACCACTCGTCGCCGTCAGGTGCCGGCCCCGCCTTATGTGTCCCCGCACTCTTTGTGCTGACCCCGCCTTGTGTCTTGGCCTGTCAAAATGGCCTGTCAAAATGGCAATTGCGCTTGGCTGCAGGTTATCAAGGTCCCCGAGGGCGCAGTGCTGCGCGGCTGCAAGAAGACGAGGCGCAAGCTACGGGAGCACCTCCGGCTGCGGGCTGAAACCCACTCCCAGCTCCGCTTCATCGCTTCACTGTTTGTCCTGCGTATCTTTCTGACATGCTTGGTGGGCTACCCTACCCCGGGATGTGCCAGCGCCCCTCAGCCTCCAGCCGTGCAGCCCCCCCAACCCCCTGATGAAGCGCAGCAAGCCGGCAGCTGAGCCCACCATGGGCAAGGGCAAGGGCAATGCTCCTAAAGCCAAGCCAGCACCGCAGCCAGGCAGGTGGCTTGACAGGGACTGCAATGCAGCGCTGAACATGCAGCGCATTGGGGAGAGCAGGTGGCGGCCACTGGAGCTGTGCTACTGGCCAGAGCAGGGAGCCCTGACAGCCAAGGGCAAGGAGTACCCCGGCCTGGGTTACAAGCGGCTGCGAGACAAGCCCCCCAAGGCCCAGGAGCAGCAGCAACAGCCTGCTGAGGCACAGTAATGTGTGCCCCCTTTGTTGAGCTGTCATCAGCTTACAATTAGTGCATGCAGGTCATGCCAACTCTACGCTATAGCCCTAACGGGTCAGGCAATAATGTAGGTGGTAGGCGGCTCATGTGCCATGTGCACTGGGTTTACTCCACATAGCCCAATAACACTGTTTGAGTCGGATCTAGTTAGTGGCTGCTAGTGGCTGCTAGTGGCACCTAGTAGGTACTTCTGATCCGGCTCAAATGGAGGCCCTAGTGAGGGACAAGGGGGCTGCAACTCAGTGCTGCCAAGGCCAAATGCTGAAGGGGTGAGAGGACATTGCCCACTGAAGCTGTGGTTGCAACCTGAGCAACGCCCACTGCCCACTAAGGGCTACAAATGGCCGACCTCACCCTTGCACCCAGGACCGTGCACCCACGACTCAGCAGCCGCAGCCTGTTGCACAGCAGTGAGTGCCAGCAGTGTGTGCCAGCAGTGTGCCAGCAGCGTGTGTCAGCAGTGTGGGCCCTTTACTAAGCCGTCTCGTATCGGTACATATAAGTATTTCCAACAACAGGCTATAGCACCATCCCGCGGTGGTGCAGGTGGAGGGCGCCCGTGCCATGTGTGTGGGAGCTCCATGCTATATAGACAGAACACCACCCCTACACAGTGTAGTGCAAGGGGGTTCTTTTCTCAGGCACACGTGGCCTGCAGGGTTGTTGAGGGAGGTGGAGACAGGTCAGGCCAACAGCTGCCGGCCAGGCCCACCTGGGGGTGCAGCTGCCAGCAGCTCCTCACGGCTGTATATGCCGGTGGTGACGCCCACGGCCTTGGCTCCTGCTGCCAAGGCGGCTTGTATATCCATGGGTGTGTCTCCTGTGGTGCCATGCCACCAGTGCGCCATAATGCCATAGTACCATTATGCCGGTGCCAACATGGCATTGTAACGCAGGCAACTGGGCCCTGGTTGCCACGCTCAGACAGGCTGGTTGGCCTGCTGCTCTGCATGCCACACGCCTGGCCCGCTGCTGCTTGCTGTGAGGTGAGGTTGCTGCTTCAGTGCTGTTTGCTGTAGGAGGCTGCACCCCTCACCTAAACCTGTAAACCTGTAAACCCTGCTGACTGTGACTCTGACTAGCAAGGCTGAGGCTATACGGAGCCCAGGACCGGGCGCTGGAGCAGGCCAGGACGACTCTTGCCATGGTCGTCACACACAGTTTTCACGGGAAACCCAAGTTGCTCGAAAAGGCCCCCGCCCGTTGCACTGCGTATCGCGTGATGGCTAAGAAGAAGCGGAAGGGTAGCGACAAGAAACAGAAAGGTGCTTGTCCCCAGCCGACTGTGAGCTACGTGAGTTACGCGCTGTGAGATAACCCGTCGCTCCTGTTGGTTCCATCGCAGCGTCTCGTTCCGCCCAAGGCAAGCAACGACAGGAGCGCAGGGATGGCTGGACCACTCGTCGCCGTCAGGTGCCGGCCCCGCCTTATGTGTCCCCGCACTCTTTGTGCTGACCCCGCCTTGTGTCTTGGCCTGTCAAAATGGCCTGTCAAAATGGCAATTGCGCTTGGCTGCAGGTTATCAAGGTCCCCGAGGGCGCAGTGCTGCGCGGCTGCAAGAAGACGAGGCGCAAGCTGCGGGAGCACCTCCGGCTGCGGGCTGAAACCCACTCCCAGCTCCGCTTCATCGCTTCGCTGTTTGTCCTGCGTATCTTTCTGACATGCTTGGTGGGCTACCCTACCCCGGGATGTGCCAGCGCCCCTCAGCCTCCAGCCGTGCAGCCCCCCCAACCCCCTGATGCTCCCCCCCTACCCCCCCTACCCCCACGGGCCCCTGCCCAGCCTGCCCCTGCCCAGCCTGCCAGCATGGAGTGTGACAACGACTCTGACTCCGAGTCAGACTGTGGCTCAGAGCCAGAGCCACAGTCTGACTCGGAGTCAGAGTCAGAGTCAGAACCTGAGCCAGTCGCGCAACCCCCCCAAAGGCGTTGCAGCGCCCGCCTGGCAGCCCTTGCACCTGCAGCACCCACTGGCCCTCCCTTGCCCCTTGATTGCGAGGACCCCCTGATGCTCAAGCAGCTGAAAGACTTCTGCAAGTTCTTCGCCAACCCAAACTTCAAGACATGCTACAACCAGCTGCAGCGGCCCCGCCACCGGCGCCGCCACCCCATGCTCATGCCAGCCTTTGAGGACCCCAGCAACCAGGCGCTGGTGGCCAAGCTGCAGGAGCTAGGCAGCATCTACCTGGCGGGTGACGCCAACACCATCGACGCACACTCCATGCAGCTGGCGGTGGCCATGCAGCAGCACTACTCCAATCCAGGCAAGTGATGGTGGTGACTAGACCTGGACCTGGACCTGGACCTGGACCTGAACTTATACCTGACCTTATACCTGACCTGGCCTTATACCTGACCTGACCTGAACTTATACCTGACCTGACCTGACCTGACCTGACCTGACCTGACCTGACCTGACCTGACCTGACCTGACCTGACCTGACCTGACCTGACCTGACCTGACCTGACCTGACCTGACCTGACCTGACCTGACCTGACCTGACCTGACCTGACCTGACCTGACCTGACCTGACCTGACCTGACCTGACCTGACCTGACCTGACCTGACCTGACCTGACCTGACCTGACCTGACCTGACCTGACCTGACCTGACCTGACCTGACCTGACCTGACCTGACCTGACCTGACCTGACCTGACCTGACCTGACCTGACCTGACCTGACCTGACCTGACCTGACCTGACCTGACCTGACCTGACCTGACCTGACCTGACCTGACCTGACCTGACCTGACCTGACCTGACCTGACCTGACCTGACCTGACCTGACCTGACCTGACCTGACCTGACCTGACCTGACCTGACCTGACCTGACCTGACCTGACCTGACCTGACCTGACCTGACCTGACCTGACCTGACCTGACCTGACCTGACCTGACCTGACCTGACCTGACCTGACCTGACCTGACCTGACCTGACCTGACCTGACCTGACCTGACCTATACCTGACCTGACCTGACCTGACCTGACCTGCAGAGCGCATTGTCAAGCTGTACGCCAAGGCAGCCAGGGCCCAGCTAGGCTGGAGCGGGGAGGAGGCACAACTGTTCATCAAAATGGCTTGCGGGTATGGCATCAACGCCCACAGCTCGGAGCTGAAGGCCGCCACTCTGGACAAGGGCCATGTGGCGGACCTGATAGAGGAGGCCAACACGCACCGCCGCCTACTGGGCATGAAGAAGGAAGGCTCCCTGCAGGACACCCTGCCCCTGCCCTGCCGCATGCGCCATGCAGTGCATGTGTGCCGGTGGCTAGAGCGGTGGCAGCAGCCCCACATCTCCCCTGTGCCAGGGCAGCCAAAGCGCGGCAAGAGGCGTGGGGTTGGTCCCCGGACCCTGACCTGCCCACCCCCCTTCACCCTCACCCCCATGGCCAGGGTGGGGGTGCACTTCATCAAGGTGGACAGCAGGGTGCTGCATGGGGTGTGCAGGCAGCTGGGCCTGACCAAGGACTGAGCCAGCACTGAGCCATCACTGGGCCAGGTGGTTCAACACAAACAAGCTTCGCAACAAGGAGTTTCATTTCGAGAGGTTGGTGGACACAGATGGTGTCAGCGTGTGCGTGCACTACACGCGCCCCCTTCCCCCTCCTCCAGCCCCACCTCCAGCTGCCAGCAGCAGCAGCACCAGCAGCCGCCCAAGTGCAGCAGCAGCAGCGGCTCATGCGGTGGGGCTCCCCCACATAGGCAGGGGCATAGCTGAGAAGCGTGAGTTTGTGTTTGACAAAGACACACAGATTGGGGTGGGCATCGACCCCGGCGTCACCCAGGCAGTCAGCGCAGCCTCTGGGGTGTGGGATCCAACAACAGGCCAGCTCAAGGCAGACCAGCTGCGCCGGTGGAAGCTGACGAAGGGCGAGGTGAAGCATGCCAGCGGCCTGAACAATGCCCGCCGTGACACAGAGCGGTGGCTAGCACCGATCAAGCCCCACCTCCAGCACCTGGCAGCAGCAAGCTCAGCCGGCACCTCACTGGAGGCAAACCTGAAGCACATCACCGTCACCCTGGCCACCTGGGATGCGGTTTGGGAGGTGTACCTGGACCCCAAGTGGGCACGGCAGCGGCTGAGGCTGTACGGAGCCCAGGACCGGGCGCTGGAGCGGTTCTTCAACAAGGTGAGGGTGGGTAGGTGTGTGGGAGGGAGGGTAAGGGACTGGGAGGTGGAGGGTTGGGCATGATATGAAGGAGTACTTGACTGTGCCATGCCTAACCTGGTGCCACCATGTCAGCCACCATGTATGCGCCTTGTGTGCATGGCTGCAGTTGGAGGAGCAGATGGCGGAGTTGTCCATGAAGCGACATGGGTGTGCCAAGCAGCTGGTAGTGTTCTTTGGCGCTGCTACCATTGGCACTGGGGGAGGCTGGGGTGCTGATGCGGTGCTGCGGGCCTGCCGCAAGGTGGTGTGCAGGCCCAGGGGCACAGACCAGCTGCGAGGCAGGGTGGTGCTTGTGGATGAGCACCGCACCAGCCGGGTCAGTTCAGCAGTGAATGGCAAGCAGCCCTGTGAGGTGGAGCTGAACACACTCAGTGCCACAAGACCTGCAGGCTGGAAGCCCCCTGCAGGGCAGGTGGAACCCCGCCTGGTGCGCCCAGCCTGGAGCCAGGAGCGTGGCCAGCCAGTGCGGGGCCTGGTGTGGTGCCCGGTAGTGGCCCCCTGCAGGCCCCCACAGGCCCCACGCAGCGGCCAGGAAGCCACACAGCCTGCAGCCTCAGAGCCTGGGCCTAGCACTCCCCTGCCAGCCAAGCGCAGCAAGCGCACCAAGGCTGAGCCAGAGGCAGCAGAGCCCACAAAGGCCAAGGGCAAGGCTGCTAAAGCCAAGCCAGCACCACAGCCAGGCAGGTGGCTTGATAGGGACTGCAATGCAGCGCTGAACATGCAGCGCATTGGGGAGAGCAGGTGGCGCCCGCTGGAGCTGTGCTACTGGCCAGACCAGGGAGCGCTGCCAGCCAAGGGCAAGGAGTACCCTGGCCTGGGCTACAAGCGGCTGCGAGACAAGCCACACACAGCCCAGCAGCAGCAGCCTGCTGAGGCACAGTAGTGTGTGCCCCCCTCTTAAGCTGTCATCAGCTTACAATTAGTGCATGCTTTGTCATGCCAACTCTACATCAGAGCCCTCGGGTCAGGCAATATTGTAGGTGGTAGGCGGCTCATGTGCCATGTGCACTGGGTTTACTCCACACAGCCCAATAACACTGTTTGAGCCGGATCTAGTTAGTGGCTGCTAGTGTATGCTAGTAGGTACTTCTGATCCGGCTCAAATGGAGGCCTTAGCGAGGGACAAGGGGGCTGTTCAGTCGAGTATCAGTCTCGGAGTATCAGTCGAGTGTGTACATCTGGAGTGTGTGCCCTTTACTAAGCCGATGGGCAAGGTTCAAGCGAAATGGCACACATCCTCAAGTCAGCACACAGCTTGCTTACTACTTCACTGCCTTGCTCTTCAGCCAGCGCAAGTTCCGCTGATGTCCAGATTAGGCAAGAAGTCACAGCCTTGAGAGTCTCAGTTGAAGGCATGCTAGCTCTTCACGTCATAGCTTGCATGACCCCTATTCCACAGTATTTGACAAGAGCTCTACCCAGCCAAGCCAAAAGCCTTGAGGACTGCAGACGTGTCTTCCAGGGAATCCAAGACCAGCAGAGCTCCTGGCGGTGTACCTGTAGGCCAGCACGAGCACCCAGTGACATGCCAACATGACGGACCGGCCAACATGACTGACAGCTAGCATGAGTGACAGGCCAACGCCCGTCAGATAATATTTTCCACGTTTCTTGCGCAAACCCCATTGCTGCTATTTGTACTGCTGCCCCATGTGCCACAATCTCATCTACGTCTGCAGGCAGCCAGGCAGCTTGGACCCAGCACTCCACCGCCCACCCAACCCACCCAGGGCAAGTTTACCCAGCTGAAACCCACAGCCTGCCAGCCTGACAGTCGGCTGACCCCAGGCTGCAACTCAGTGCTCAGGCCAAAGGCTGAAACAACGGCTTTGTGGGATGGCAACATGAAGTCATCCTTCCCGTCGAACTCCGTGCCGAGGGCGTACTCGAGCCGCACCATCCGCTGGTTGACCTGGCTTGCCATGGTCGTCACACACAGTTTTCACGGGAAACCCAAATTGCTCGAAAAGGCCCCGCCCGTCGCACTGCGTATCGCGTGATGGCTAAGAAGAAGCGGAAGGGTAGCGACAAGAAACAGAAAGGTGCGTGTCCCCAGCCGACTGTGAGCTGCGTGAGTTACGCGCTGTGAGATAACCCGTCGCTCCTGTTGGTTCTATCGCAGCGTCTCGTTCCGCCCAAGGCAAGCAACGACAGGAGCGCAGGGATGGCTGGACCACTCGTCGCCGTCAGGTGCCGGCCCCGCCTTATGTGTCCCCGCACTCTTTGTGCTGACCCCGCCTTGTGTCTTGGCCTGTCAAAATGGCCTGTCAAAATGGCAATTGCGCTTGGCTGCAGGTTATCAAGGTCCCCGAGGGCGCAGTGCTGCGCGGCTGCAAGAAGACGAGGCGCAAGCTACGGGAGCACCTCCGGCTGCGGGCTGAAACCCACTCCCAGCTCCGCTTCATCGCTTCACTGTTTGTCCTGCGTATCTTTCTGACATGCTTGGTGGGCTACCCTACCCCGGGATGTGCCAGCGCCCCTCAGCCTCCAGCCGTGCAGCCCCCCCAACCCCCTGATGAAGCGCAGCAAGCCGGCAGCTGAGCCCACCATGGGCAAGGGCAAGGGCAATGCTCCTAAAGCCAAGCCAGCACCGCAGCCAGGCAGGTGGCTTGACAGGGACTGCAATGCAGCGCTGAACATGCAGCGCATTGGGGAGAGCAGGTGGCGGCCACTGGAGCTGTGCTACTGGCCAGAGCAGGGAGCCCTGACAGCCAAGGGCAAGGAGTACCCCGGCCTGGGTTACAAGCGGCTGCGAGACAAGCCCCCCAAGGCCCAGGAGCAGCAGCAGCAGCCTGCTGAGGCACAGTAATGTGTGCCCCCTTTGTTGAGCTGTCATCAGCTTACAATTAGTGCATGCAGGTCATGCCAACTCTACGCTATAGCCCTAACGGGTCAGGCAATAATGTAGGTGGTAGGCGGCTCATGTGCCATGTGCACTGGGTTTACTCCACACAGCCCAATAACACTGTTTGAGTCGGATCTAGTTAGTGGCTGCTAGTGGCTGCTAGTGGCACCTAGTAGGTACTTCTGATCCGGCTCAAATGGAGGCCTTAGCGAGGGACAAGGGGGCTGCAACTAAGTGCTGCCAAGGCCAAATGCTGAAGGGGTGAGAGGACATTGCCCACTGAAGCTGTGGTTGCAACCTGAGCAACGCCCACTGCCCACTAAGGGCTACAAATGGCCGACCTCACCCTTGCACCAAGGACCGTGCACCCACGACTCAGCAGCCGCAGCCTGTTGCACAGCAGTGAGTGCCAGCAGTGTGTGCCAGCAGTGTGCCAGCAGCGTGTGTCAGCAGTGTGGGCCCTTTACTAAGCCGTCTCGTATCGGTACATATAAGTATTTCCAACAACAGGCTATAGCACCATCCCGCGGTGGTGCAGGTGGAGGGCGCCCGTGCCATGTGTGTGGGAGCTCCATGCTATATAGACAGAACACCACCCCTACACAGTGTAGTGCAAGGGGGTTCTTTTCTCAGGCACACGTGGCCTGCAGGGTTGTTGAGGGAGGTGGAGACAGGTCAGGCCAACAGCTGCCGGCCAAGCCCACCTGGGGGTGCAGCTGCCAGCAGCTCCTCCCGGCTGTATATGCCGGTGGTGACGCCCACGGCCTTGGCTCCTGCTGCCAAGGCGGCTTGTACATCCATGGGTGTGTCTCCTGTGGTGCCATGCCACCAGTGCGCCATAATGCCATAGTGCCACTATGCCGGTGCCAACATGGCATTGTAACGCAGGCAACTGGGCCCTGGTTGCCACGCTCAGACAGGCTGGTTGGCCTGCTGCTCTGCATGCCACACGCCTGGCCCGTTGCTGCTTGCTGTGAGGTGAGGTTGCTGCTTCAGTGCTGTTTGCTGTAGGAGGCTGCACCCCTCACCTAAACCTGTAAACCTGTAAACCCTGCTGACTGTGACTCTGACTAGCAAGGCTGAGGCTATACGGAGCCCAGGACCGGGCGCTGGAGCAGGCCAGGACGACTCTTGCCATGGTCGTCACACACAGTTTTCACGGGAAACCCAAGTTGCTCGAAAAGGCCCCCGCCCGTTGCACTGCGTATCGCGTGATGGCTAAGAAGAAGCGGAAGGGTAGCGACAAGAAACAGAAAGGTGCGTGTCCCCAGCCGACTGTGAGCTACGTGAGTTACGCGCTGTGAGATAACCCGTCGCTCCTGTTGGTTCCATCGCAACGTCTCGTTCCGCCCAAGGCAAGCAACGACAGGAGCGCAGGGATGGCTGGACCACTCGTCGCCGTCAGGTGCCGGCCCCGCCTTATGTGTCCCCGCACTGTTTGTGCTGACCCCGTCTTTTGTCTTGGCTGGTCAAAATGGCAATTGCGCTTGGCTGCAGGTTATCAAGGTCCCCGAGGGCGCAGTGCTGCGCGGCTGCAAGAAGACGAGGCGCAAGCTACGGGAGCACCTCCGGCTGCGGGCTGAAACCCACTCCCAGCTCCGCTTCATCGCTTCGCTGTTTGTCCTGCGTATCTTTCTGACATGCTTGGTGGGCTACCCTACCCCGGGATGTGCCAGCGCCCCTCAGCCTCCAGCCGTGCAGCCCCCCCAACCCCCTGATGCTCCCCCCCTACCCCCCCTACCCCCACGGGCCCCTGCCCAGCCTGCCCCTGCCCAGCCTGCCAGCATGGAGTGTGACAACGACTCTGACTCCGAGTCAGACTGTGGCTCAGAGCCAGAGCCACAGTCTGACTCGGAGTCAGAGTCAGAGTCAGAACCTGAGCCAGTCGCGCAACCCCCCCAAAGGCGCTGCAGCGCCCGCCTGGCAGCCCTTGCACCCGCAGCACCCACTGGCCCTCCCTTGCCCCTTGATTGCGAGGACCCCCTGATGCTCAAGCAGCTAAAAGACTTCTGCAAGTTCTTCGCCAACCCAAACTTCAAGACATGCTACAACCAGCTGCAGCGGCCCCGCCACCGGCGCCGCCACCCCATGCTCATGCCAGCCTTTGAGGACCCCAGCAACCAGGCGCTGGTGGCCAAGCTGCAGGAGCTAGGCAGCATCTACCTGGCGGGTGACGCCAACACCATCGACGCACACTCCATGCAGCTCGCGGTGGCCATGCAGCAGCACTACTCCAATCCAGGCAAGTGATGGTGGTGACTAGACCTGGACCTGGACCTGGACCTGGACTTATACCTGACCTTATACCTGACCTGACCTTATACCTGACCTGACCTTATACCTGACCTGACCTTATACCTGACCTGACCTGAACTTATACCTGACCAGACCTGAAAGCGGGGAGGAGGCACAACTGTTCATCAAAATGGCTTGCGGGTATGGCATCAACGCCCACAGCTCGGAGCTGAAGGCCGCCACTCTGGACAAGGGCCATGTGGCGGACCTGATAGAGGAGGCCAACACGCACCGCCGCCTACTGGGCATGAAGAAGGAAGGCTCCCTGCAGGACACCCTGCCCCTGCCCTGCCACATGCGCCATGCAGTGCATGTGTGCCGGTGGCTAGAGCGGTGGCAGCAGCCCCACACCCCCCCTGTGCCAGGGCAGCCAAAGCGCGGCAAGAGGCGTGGGGTAGGCCGCCGGACCCTGACCTGTCCACCCCCCTTCACCCTCACCCCCATGGCCAGGGTGGGGGTGCACTTCATCAAGGTGGACAGCAGGGTGCTGCATGGGGTGTGCAGGCAGCTGGGCCTGACCAAGGACTGAGCCAGCACTGAGCCATCACTGGGCCAGGTGGTTCAACACAAACAAGCTTCGCAACAAGGAGTTTCATTTCGAGAGGTTGGTGGACACAGATGGTGTCAGCGTGTGCGTGCACTACACGCGCCCCCTTCCCCCTCCTCCAGCCCCACCTCCAGCTGCCAGCAGCAGCAGCACCAGCAGCCGCCCAAGTGCAGCAGCAGCAGCGGCTTATGCGGTGGGGCTCCCCCACATAGGCAGGGGCATAGCTGAGATGCGTGAGTTTGTGTTTGACAAAGACACACAGATTGGGGTGGGCATCGACCCCGGCGTCACCCAGGCAGTCAGCGCAGCCTCTGGGGTGTGGGATCCAACAACAGGCCAGCTCAAGGCAGACCAGCTGCGCCGGTGGAAGCTAACCAAGGGCGAGGTGAAGCATGCCAGCGGCCTGAACAATGCCCGCCGTGACACAGAGCGGTGGCTAGCACCGATCAAGCCCCACCTCCAGCACCTGGCAGCAACAAGCTCAGCCGGCACCTCACTGGAGGCCAACCTGAAGCACATCACCGTCACCCTGGCCACCTGGGATGCGGTTTGGGAGGTGTACCTGGACCCCAAGTGGGCACGGCAGCGGCTGAGGCTGTACGGAGCCCAGGACCGGGCGCTGGAGCGGTTCTTCAACAAGGTGAGGGTGGGTAGGTGTGTGGGAGGGAGGGTAAGGGACTGGGAGGTGGAGGGTTGGGCATGATATGAAGGAGTACTTGACTGTGCCATGCCTAACCTGGTGCCACCATGTCAGCCACCCTGTGTGTGCCTTGTGTGCATGGCTGCAGTTGGAGGAGCAGATGGCGAAGTTGTCCATGAAGCGACATGGGTGTGCCAAGCAGCTGGTAGTGTTCTTTGGCGCTGCTACCATTGGCACAGCAGGAGGGTGGGGTGCTGACGCGGTGCTGCGAGCCTGCCGCAAGGTGGTGTGCAGGCCCAGGGGCAAAGACCAGCTGCGAGGCAGGGTGGTGCTTGTGGATGAGCACCGCACCAGCCGGGTCAGCTCAGCAGTGAATGGCAAGCAGCCCTGTGAGGTGGAGCTGAACACACTCAGTGCCACCAGGCCTGCAGGCTGGAAGCCCCCAGCAGGGCAGGTGGAACCCCGCCTGGTGCGCCCAGCCTGGAGCCAGGAGCGTGGCCAGCCAGTGCGGGGCATGATGTGGTGCCCAGTAGTGGCCCCCCGCAAGCCCCCACAGGCCCCACGCAGCAGCCAGGAAGCCTCACAGGCAGCAGCCTCAGAGCCAGGGCCCAGCACTCCCCAGCCAGCCAAGCGCAGCAAGCGCACCAAGGCTGAGCCAGGGGCAGCTGAGCCCACCAAGGGCAAAGGCAAGGCCCAAGGCAAGGCTGCCAAAGCCAAGCCAGCACCACAGCCAGGCAGGTGGCTGGACAGGGACTGCAATGCAGCCCTCAACATGCAACGCATTGGGGAGAGCATGTGGCGCCCGCTGGAGCTGTGCTACTGGCCAGAGCAGGGAGCTCTGCCAGCCAAGGGCAAGGAGTACCCTGGCTTGGGCTACAAGCGGGTGCGAGACAAGCCCCCCAAGGCCCAGGAGCAGCAGCAGCAGCCTGCTGAGGCACAGTAATGTGTGCCCCCTTTGCTGAGCTGTCATCAGCTTTCACTTAGTGCATGTTTTGTCATGCCAACTCTACGCTATAGCCCTAACGGGTCAGGCAATAATGTAGGTGGTAGGCGGCTCATGTGCCATGTGCACTGGGTTTACTCCACACAGCCCAATAACACTGTTTGAGCCGGATCTAGTTAGTGGCTGCTAGTGGCTGCTAGTGGCACCTAGTAGGTACTTCTGATCCGGCTCAAATGGAGGCCCTAGTGAGGGACAAGGGGGCTGCACCCCTCACCAATGTGGTAGCGTGCTGCAAACCCCTCCTCAGCTCCTGCAGCAGCAGAGCAAGTGAGGCAGCAGTCGGGCATGGGATCCTAATGACCCCCACGGTCTGCCGCTGGGGCATACAGCGGTAAACCCCTCACCTGGCAGCAGCTGACTGCCTTTGACTGCTGCCAGGCTGACGAGGTCGCTTCGGTCCCGCCATGACTCCTCAGTGTTGCCGGAGCAAAGGTCTGAGCCAAACCCACCAAACCTAGGCAACCAGGCAGAGACATACCATGTCATGCAGCAACCACTGTGCTACGATTACAGGCACAGGCACAGGTACACAGTGGGGCAAGAAGGTGCAATGGTTCACACAAGCATCCTAATCTCCCAGGCTTTCAGGTTAGCAGCCACAGGTCAAGCATGCGCCCATCCAAATCAATGGCCCCTATGGAGCATCGGGAGAATGTGATGCTGGCATGGGAAGTTTGTATGGGTCAGCAGTGCCATACTTCACAAACCTTGGCTTTGTGAAGAGTTCAAGGATCCCCAGCGCCTGCATCTTTGCCCATCCAATAGGCTCCAGGTTCCCGGTCACCAGGCATGTAGCGGCAGCGGCTGGCATGTCCGCTAGAGCATGCAAAAGATCCAGCACACCTGGTGGCCAGGGGCATGGCATGGGCAACATTGCTACCCGCTTATTGCATGGCAATTACTCTTGCTGCTGCAGACCTGGCAGTAGCTCGATGCCTGTTCCAGCATCCTGAGCTGCCTTCTCCATGAAGTAGCTGTTCATTGCTGACTTGACCTCGGGCAGCTTGGCAAGGGCCTGCAATCATAGCCCTTTGCTACATATGGGACGCAGGCGTGGCATGGCAGCGTCAGTGAGGTCCAGGTTACACACATCTTCCTTCGACATGCCGTGGTGCTGCATGACGGCGATGCAGATGAGAGGGTCGGTGCTCCCATGGTGCTTGACAACGTCAATGTGTGTGTCTAGTCCACACGCAGATTTGAATCCATAGATGAAAGCGTCCTTATGTAGTTTGTTGGCGCGCTCGCCAATGGAGTGGATCAGCGTGCCGTCCACGTCAAATGATAGCAGCGTAAGAGGCATCGCGTGCCCCAAATGTGCCAGTCTTTTTTATGTTGTGCAGTCACATGTCAAGGCAGTCAGTTGATCCGTAACTGGGTGCACTGCGTATGTCGGCAAACTGCAAAGCAGGTGCGTGACCGGCCACCCATGCCCAAGCCAGAGGTGCCATGAGGCAGAGGTTGGGAATTGTGCTGACACATTACATCACTCCCACTGGTCAGCGAAAGCGGACTGATGACCCCGAGCTGGACCTGCCTGCACCTAGTAGCCATCAAGCAGTTGGGTGCCAGCAGGAGCTGCTTCGCTGGAATATGAGGCATTGCTTCCCTATGAGCAAGGGCTTGGCGAGGGTCCCATGGAGCAACCCTAGTTTGACCAGGCAATCAGTGAGGTGGTGGTACGGGGAGACCTTATGAGAACCCAGCCGCATTGCTTGCCAAGCTGCCCAGCCAACAATCAAGCTCTGCGGCAGGGGAGGCTTATGTTGCATAGCCCCTCACGATCATGCATTGCGTGCTAAAAGGTTGTCCTAGCAGGCTTCCTGCCCCCTCGTATCAGCCCGTTGGTCAATCTAGAAGTAACTGGATAACGCAGAAAGGTTGGTTCACATGGAGGTAAGCTCACATTCACAGATACCCAGCAGCTCATTCACCATGTGATTTGAATGGTGTGCTGCCCAGCCAACATGCAATGTATGATGCTTCCACTGCAACCACGTGAAAGTTTGACCATGTCACGCAGCAACAGCTTGTCAAGTCTTACGTTGTACATGCCAAACCTAGGTTGCATTCGTCTTGTCACATGTTCATCATGCACATTGGTCTGACACACTGGTCTCACACATTGCACACCACCCAACATCGCCATTTGCATTATGCACCAAGCAATGACACACAAGCAATATCAACACACAACAATACATAAATATAAATATGCAGCAGCAACCAAGGGGAGTGCCACCTCTAGGGTCGAGTTCCTGAGGCCACTAATCTGCTGAGTTCTTGGCCTTGTTCTGATTAACCAGGCTGCGCCTTGCTGCCTCATTGCTGCCTCCATGTTGCCTCCTGGCGAGTTCTTGATGATTGATAATCTATGCTGTCTCCAACCTTGCCGCCAACCACCAAGGTGCCTGTATGCTGAAGGGAGGGGAAGGGAGGTGGAGTACAACCTCATCAGCTTATTGACTTTCAAGGGTGCTGAAGTGGTATGGTTGGGATACCCAAGGGGGATGAATCCAGTAGGCTAGGCGCCATCCACTGCCTTGCCTGTACCCCACTTCTTCTGATGCTTCATGTCTAGGGTGGGCTCAATGCGGCCACTGGCTGCTGCCAGGGTGCTGGCAGCGAGCTTGGGGGAGCCCTTCAGCTGTTGTGCCTCTGCCACAAGGGAGCTGAGCAATGCCTGGGTTGAATCTGGCTGATCACAGGCCACTTGGCTGTCAGATCGCTTACCAACGAGCATTTGACTTGAACTGTGGGCATGTGGCGTATGAGGGGCACTCAGGATGTGGCCATGTTCCCCATGGCTGATGCTGGGAGATGACTGGGCTGAGCTTGGCATCCCGCCCCCGAGTGATGCTGACTGGCTGCGAGTCACGCAGCCGCCAGAGCTGGTGCAACGTTCCAGGGCAGAATATAGTGCAGTCTCGGACAGAAGTTCAATACTGCTGGGCCTGCTGCGGCTGAGGGTGTGGCTGGTAGGGTTGCCAAGGCCAAAGGCTGAAACAACGGCCACGGCCGGTTCGAGAGGTCTACATGCCCCAGGCTGTGCATCCTGTTATGCCGCACCATCCGCTGGTTGACCTGGCTTGCCATGGTCGTCACACACAGTTTTTACGGGAAACCCAAATTGCTCGAAAAGGCCCCCGCCCGTCGCACTGCGTATCGCGTGATGGCTAAGAAGAAGCGGAAGGGTAGCGACAAGAAACAGAAAGGTGCGTGTCCCCAGCCGACTGTGAGCCGCGTGAGTTACGCGCTGTGAGATAACCCGTCGCTCCTATTGGTTCCATCGCAGCGTCTCGTTCCGCCCAAGGCAAGCAACGACAGGAGCGCAGGGATGGCTGGACCACTCGTCGCCGTCAGGTGCCGGCCCCGCCTTATGTGTCCCCGCACTGTTTGTGCTGACCCCGCCTTGTGTCTTAGCCTGTCAAAATGGCCTGTCAAAATGGCAATTGCGCTTGGCTGCAGGTTATCAAGGTCCCCGAGGGCGCAGTGCTGCGCGGCTGCAAGAAGACGCGGCGCAAGCTGTGGGAGCACCTCCGGCTGCGGGCTGAAACCCACTCCCAGCTCCGCTTCATCGCTTCATTGTTTGTCTTGCGCATTTTTCTGACGTGCCTGGTGGGCTACCCTACCCCGGGCTGTGCCAGCGCCCCTCAGCCTCCAGCCGTGCAGCCCCCCCAACCCCCTGATGCTCCCCCCCTACCCCCACTACCCCCACGGGCCCCTGCCCAGCCTGCCCCTGCCCAGCCTGCCAGCATGGAGTGTGACAACGACTCTGACTCCGAGTCAGACTGTGGCTCAGAGCCAGAGCCACAGTCTGACTCGGAGTCAGAGTCAGAGTCAGAACCTGAGCCAGTCGCGCAACCCCCCCAAAGGCGCTGCAGCGCCCGCCTGGCAGCCCTTGCACCCGCAGCACCCATTGGCCCTCCCATGCCCCTTGATTGCGAGGACCCTGTCATGCTGAGGCAGCTCAAGGACTTCTGCAAGTTCTTCGCAAACCCCAACTTCAAGACATGCTACAACCAGCTGCAGCGGCCCCGCCACCGGCGCCGCCACCCCATGCTCATGCCAGCCTTTGAGGACCCCAGCAACCAGGCGCTGGTGGCCAAGCTGCAGGAGCTAGGCAGCATCTACCTGGCGGGTGACGCCAACACCATCGACGCACACTCCATGCAGCTGGCGGTGGCCATGCAGCAGCACTACTCCAACCCAGGCAAGTGATGGTGGTGACTAGACCTGGACCTGGACCTGGACCTGGACCTGAACTTATACCTGACCTTATACCTGACCTGACCTTATACCTGACCTGACCTTATACCTGACCTGACCTGAACTTATACCTGACCTGACCTGACCTTATACCTGACCTGACCTTATACCTGACCTGACCTTATACCTGACCTGAACTTATACCTGACCTGACCTGACCTGACCTCACCTGAACTTATACCTGACCTGACCTGACCTGACCTGACCTGGCCTTGAACTTATACCTGACCTGACCTGCAGAGCGCATTGTCAAGCTGTACGCCAAGGCAGCCAGGGCCCAGCTAGGCTGGAGCAGTGAGGAGGCGCAGCTGTTCATTAGGATGGCGTGTGGGTATGGCATCAACGCCCACAGCTCGGAGCTGAAGGCCGCCACTCTGGACAAGGGCCATGTGGCGGACCTGATAGAGGAGGCCAACACGCACCGCCGCCTACTGGGCATGAAGAAGGAAGGCTCCCTGCAGGACACCCTGCCCCTGCCCTGCCGCATGCGCCATGCAGTGCATGTGTGCCGGTGGCTAGAGCGGTGGCAGCAGCCCCACCCCCCCCCTGTGCCAGGGAAGCCAAAGCGTGGCAAGAGGCGTGGGGTTGGTCCCCGGACCCTGACCTGTCCACCCCCCTTCACCCTCACCCCTATGGCCAGGGTTGGGGCTGCATTTCATCAAGGTGGACAGCAGGGTGCTGCATGGGGTGTGCAGGCAGCTGGGCCTGACCAAGGACTGAGCCAGCACTGAGCCATCACTGGGCCAGGTGGTTCAACACAAACAAGCTTCGCAACAAGGAGTTTCATTTCGAGAGGTTGGTGGACACAGATGGTGTCAGCGTGTGCGTGCACTACACGCGCCCCCTTCCCCCTCCTCCAGCCCCACCTCCAGCTGCCAGCAGCAGCAGCACCAGCAGCCGCCCAAGTGCAGCAGCAGCAGCGGCTCATGCGGTGGGGCTCCCCCACATAGGCAGGGGCATAGCTGAGATGCGTGAGTTTGTGTTTGACACAGACACACAGATTGGGGTGGGCATCGACCCCGGCGTCACCCAGGCAGTCAGCGCAGCCTCTGGGGTGTGGGATCCAACAACAGGCCAGCTCAAGGCAGACCAGCTGCGCCGGTGGAAGCTGACCAAGGGCGAGGTGAAGCATGCCAGCGGCCTAAACAATGCCCGCCGTGACACAGAGCGGTGGCTAGCACCGATCAAGCCCCACCTCCAGCACCTGGCAGCAGCAAGCTCAGCCGGCACCTCACTGGAGGCCAACCTGAAGCACATCACCGTCACCCTGGCCACCTGGGATGCGGTGTGGGAGGTGTACCTGGACCCCAAGTGGGCACGGCAGCGGCTGAGGCTGTACGGAGCCCAAGACCGGGCGCTGGAGAAGTTCTTCAACAAGGTGAGGGTGGGTGGGTGGGTAGGTGGGAGGGAGGGAGGGTAAGGGACTGGGAGGTGGTGGGTTGGGCACGAAACGAAAGAGTACTTGACTGTGCCATGCCTAACCTGGTGCCACCATGTCAGCCACCCTGTGTGTGCCTTGTGTGCATGGCTGCAGTTGGAGGAGCAGGTGGCGGAGCTGTCCATGAAGCGCCATGGGTGTGCCAAGCAGCTGGTGGTGTTCTTTGGCGCTGCTACCATTGGCACCAGGGGAGGGTGGGGTGCTGATGCGGTGCTGCGTGCCTGCCGCAAGGTGGTGTGCAGGCCCAGGGGCAAAGACCAGGATGGGGGCAAGGTGGTGCTTGTGGATGAGCACCGCACCAGCCGGGTCAGCTCAGCAGTGAATGGCAAGCAGCCCTGTGAGGTGGAGCTGAACACACTCAGTGCCACCAGGCCTGCAGGCTGGAAGCCACCAGCAGGGCAGGTGGAACCCCGCCTGGTGCGCCCAGCCTGGAGCCAGGAGCGTGGCCAGCCAGTGCGGGGCTTGGTGTGGTGCCCGGTAGTGGCCCCCCGCAGGCCCCCACAGGCCCCACGCAGCGGCCAGGAAGCCACACAGCCTGCGGCCTCAGAGCCAGGTCCCAGCACTCCCCAGCCAGCCAAGCGCAGCAAGCGCACCAAGGCTGAGCCGGCAGCTGAGCCCACAAAGGGCAAGGGCAAGGCAGCTAAAGCCAAGCCAGCACCGCAGCCAGGCAGGTGGCTTGACAGGGACTGCAATGCAGCGCTGAACATGCAGCGCATTGGGGAGAGCAGGTGGCGGCCACTGGAGCTGTGCTACTGGCCAGACCAGGGAGCGCTGCCAGCCAAGGGCAAGGAGTACCCTGGCTTGGGTTACAAGCGGCTGCGAGACAAGCCCCCCAAGGCCCAGGAGCAGCAGCAGCAGCCTGCTGAGGCACAGTAGTGTGTGTGCCCCCTTTGTTGAGCTGTCATCAGCTTACAATTAGTGCATGTTTTGTCATGCCAACTCTACATCATAGCCCTCGGGTCAGGCAATATCGTAGGTGGTAGGCGGCTCATGTGCCATGTGCACTGGGTTTACTCCACACAGCCCAATAACACTGTTTGAGCCGGATCTAGTTGGTGGCTACTAGTGGCTGATAGTGTATGCTAGTAGGTACTTCTGATCCGGCTCAAATGGAGGCCCTAGTGAGGGACAAGGGGGCTGAAACAACGGCCCTGGCAACATGAAGTCATCCTTCCCGTCGAACTCCGTGCCGAGGGCGTACTCGGGCGCAGTACGAGTTTTGAGCTTTGAGTCTGCAGGCGCAAAAGGAAAGCATACATGGAGGGGGATACATGGAGGGGGATGCATCGTAGGCTTGCATCGTCCTTGCACGCCCTCAAGGAGCACAGCGAATCATGCTCTATCGCCATTGCTAGCAAAGCGTGATGCGCGCCGTTGGTCCCCTGGGACACGTGAACTGGCAGGTGACATCTTCCTAATGCAACCTTGGCGCTTACACTCAGGGCGTTGCATCTCGGTTGCAGGCTCGAGCGAGGACACAGCGCCTGCGACAGAAGTAATGGGCGACAGGTTATGTGTTTGCTGCGTATCAGGTGTTAGCTTCCTCCTTTACCCCCCATCATAGCCGAGACTAACCGGGGGCAGCTTAAGCAGGACCTATAAGAATACCGGGACCTGCCCACCTCTTCGTTTAGGCCTCTGTCGGCAAGGGAGGTCTGCCGGTGGCCACGCTCACAGCGTAAGCTGTCGCTTAGGTAGCGATTGCCAATCCATGTGTCAGTAACCATGACTTTTGATAATGTGCGCAAGTGGCTGGACCAAAGCACTGGTAAGTCTAAGGTAACTTGTGGATGAGCACCGCACCAGCCGGGTCAGCTCAGCAGTGAATGGCAAGCAGCCCTGTGAGGTGGAGCTGAACACACTCAGTGCCACCAGGCCTGCAGGCTGGAAGCCCCCAGCAGGGCAGGTGGAACCCCGCCTGGTGCGCCCAGCCTGGAGCCAGGAGCGTGGCCAGCCAGTGCGGGGCATGATGTGGTGCCCGGTAGTGGCCCCCGGCAGGCCCCCACAGGCCCCACGCAGCGGCCAGGAAGCCACACAGCCTGCGGCCTCAGAGCCAGGTCCCAGCACTCCCCAGCCAGCCAAGCGCAGCAAGCGCACCAAGGCTGAGCCGGCAGCTGAGCCCACAAAGGGCAAGGGCAGGGCTGCTAAAGCCAAGCCAACACCGCAGCCAGGCAGGTGGCTGGACAGGGACTGCAATGCAGCGCTGAACATGCAGCGCATTGGGGAGAGCAGGTGGCGGCCACTGGAGCTGTGCTACTGGCCAGACCAGGGAGCGCTGCCAGCCAAGGGCAAGGAGTACCCTGGCTTGGGCTACAAGCGGCTGCGAGATAAGCCACCAAAGGCCCAGCAGCAGCAGCAGCAGCAGCCTGCTGAGGCACAGTAGTGTGTGGCCCTTTGTTGAGCTGTCATCAGCTTACAATTAGTGCATGTTTTGTCGTGCCAACTCTACGCTATAGCCCTAACGGGTCAGGCAATAATGTAGGTGGTAGGCGGCTCATGTGCCATGTGCACTGGGTTTACTCCACACAGCCCAATAACACTGTTTGAGCCGGATCTAGTTAGTGGCTACTAGTGGCTGATAGTGTATGCTAGTAGGTACTTCTGATCCGGCTCAAATGGAGGCCTTAGTGAGGGACAAGGGGGCTGTTCTACGGTGTCAAGTGTTCTAAGTCAGAGCCTCCCAACTCCCTTGAAAAGATTTACACGAGGTTCATTTCTCGCTCAGGATGCCGATTGAGCATCGAAACACACCACAAACAGTGTGTAGAGGACTCGCTTAACTACACGGAATGCCTGTCCTCAGCTCTATTGAATGTGTACATGATGCACTACCTGGGCGTGAACCTGGCATACATTTTGTGGGCAGATATCACCATGCACGCCTCCTCCACTTCAGGAGTCCCCAACATGGGGTTGGTAATCTTCATGCAAGTACTCGCTACAGAGTGCATCGATTTCGATAGCGTTTGTCGCATTAGCACCTGCAAATTACTCCGCATCTACTGGCAAGCGGCGCGTTAATCCTTGCATCAGAGTCCATGCCGGCGCAAGCGAGCGCGGACACACCTCAGCTGCTCACTATCGATTGTTCTAGTGGTGAGTAGCGGCACTAATGAGCGAGCTGCGCTTGGCATCGAGCCTGAAGTACAATCAATGTTCAGCCCGCCAGGCTTGCTCCACGAGCCTTTCATTGGTGCAGGCGGCGTCGGAAGACCGTCGAGGGGCAAGTTACTGATCGACATTGCAAGAAACACGGAGAATGTGCGTCTCTCTCTCGCCAATCACACAGGAAAAGGGACCCCCATCCACAAAGTAGTATGTTGTGAGCTGATCAATGCGACTTTTCAGACTTTCGATCTGTAACTCTGTTCCTTACTCAACGTCACAGCTGCTGGAGAAGAAAGCACGTCATTTCATTGAGTAGGCTTGTGGGAACATACTTTGGCGTGACCTAACTTTGCCTTGCAGTGCTGACTAGCCCAACCGGACCACCCCCTTCCACTCCCACCCCCTCCCACCCCCAGCCCCACCCCCTCCCACCCCCTCCCACCCCCTCCCACCCCACCCCCTCCCAGCCCCAGCCCCGCCCTCCCACCCTTCCCACCCCATCCCACCCCCTTCCAGCCCCAGCCCCGCCCTCCCAGCCCCTCCCACCCCCAGCCCCACCCCTCCCACCCCCTCCCACCCCCTCCCAGCCCCTCCCAGCCCCAGCCCTGCCCTCCCCTCCCAGCCCCTCCCAGCCCCAGCCTAGAAGCACAGCTGCACGGAACCCCTCCAGCCCCCCCCCACCCCCTCCGAGCCCCCTCCCACCCCTTCCCACTCCGCACCCTCTTGCAGCCCCCCCCCCTCCCCAGCCCTGCATAGCCTTTCTACCTCCTCCTACCCCCTCCCAACCCCAGCCCCGCCTCCCCCCCCCCCTCACCCCTCCCAGCCCCCTCACTGCCCTCCCTCCCTCCCTCCCCCCCGCCCCCTCCCAGTCCCATCCCTAGCAACTCCAGCCCACCCCAATGGCGCCCAGCCGGCAGCGAGCTCGGCTCCAAGCCCTATTCAATTCACCAAGAGCTGGATATCTGCACAGCCCTAACGGCCTAAAAGCCACTGACCTGCTCCCCCCTCCTGCTGCACCCCCATGGCAGCAGCTGGCAGCTGGTGCGGGTGCCGCCCCTGACCTGCTCCCCCCTCCTGCTGCACCCCCATGGCAGCAGCTGGCAGCAGGTGCTAGTGCAGCCCTAGGGTTGCTCACCCCTCCACTTGTTGCTGCACCTGAGGAGCAGCAGGGGACAACAACGGAGATGAACACGAGCTGGACACGCAAGCGCAAGGCGGGCGAGAGGGATCGGACCCAACCTGCCCAGCAAGGTAACATAGCAATGGCCTACACACCTTGTACTGCTCAGTTGCATCTGTTTGTCATGCCGTGATGCCCGTTTCTACTGCGGCGACTGTCCCTAACTGTTTGCAGGGGCTACAGGGCCACGTCGGTCGCGGCGGTCGATCGCGGCGAGGCCCGCATGAGCAATACACGCATGAATTTGAATGTTGATATTTGAGCCGCCAGAGCGCTCAGCACAATACACGGGAACTAATGATACACACGTCACCCCGTAGCTGACAGAGTACTCTATCCGGGGATGTGCGAAGCATAATTAGAGACCACGTGGCTGGGACGCGGCGTCGTTTTGATTACCAGGGGTAGGTTCTCTGTTAGTTGGGGACACCTGACCTCCACCCTCGACCTTCCTAATGATGCTGTGCTGACGCATACGCAAGTATGTGTGCTTCTTTAACGCACCCACACCACTGCTGATGCTGCGATTAGGACAGCTGCATACTTCTTAGCATCGATTAGCTTTCACTCGTCATTTGTGTCACTCGCGCTGTCACGCGTAAGACGGAGTAGTTATATGCCCTAGCGGTTCAACAAGACACTATGTGCACCCTTCACCTTTGACTACAGTAGACTATGTGGCCTGATAGTCAAACTGACCGCGGGACTCTTCATACTCAAGCCTTTTCTGCTCGTTTCGCTGTCTACGCCCCGTATTCGTTGTAGCCAGAGCATGTGTGCAGATGCGCAGTCTTCGTTCTGGCGGTTTCGGACATCACCACCGGTTCGGTCCACGGTGCTAACACCAACTGTCAAATGCATTCCCACTCCCACCTGGCCCGACTCGCACCCCTCTACACTTCATAGCAAAGCACCCAAGCAACACCACTATTCACATCCACATTGACCACTTGCATGTGCTGCCTCTACCAAGATGCCATGGCCTAGGTGCCACTGCCCTTGCCGTCCCTGTACTAGCATGTTCCTTCCGGAGGGCCTTCATCCGTGGCTGGAGGTCCACGGCGTCCATGGTACGGAATGATGCAGAGTCACATGGCATGCCAGCGCTTCAAGGTGTAGAGTGACACCTCATTGCGTTGCAGCCAGGACATTCTGTCACGCACGTCCTTGGGCATGGCCCTCTTCGCTGTTGCTAGCTGTGCCCGCATGGCTGCCAGCTGGGTCCCCATGCTCCTGACCTTGCCCTTACATGCTGCCAGCTCTTGTTTTGAAGCTGAAAGTTCTGATCGGTAGCGATGCAAAGACACTTGCAAGGCAAGCACCTCGTTCTCAGACTGTTGCAACGCTTGCTGGGACTGGTGCAATCGCTCTTGGCACACTTGCAGGTCGGTGGCGGTGCGCATGTTGACACTCTGGCATGAGCGAAGCTGAGATCTGGCCTCTTCAAGTTTTGCCTCTGTGGCAGCAGCTGCCTCTGTGGCAGCAGACATAAGAACTTGCTGTTGTTCAGCTGCTGCCACAAGAGCAAGCTGGCGAGCACGATTGGCCCTACCAGCCTTGGTGCGTTTGCTGAGACCACCCATAGGGTGGCTGGCTGAGCTTGGGTCAGATTAGGGTGGGCGGTAGGTGGAGCCGGGCTAGGAGGTGGTGGTGATCGTCGTAGGGGTGGTCATGGTGGTGGCAGTTGCCAACCATGCTGTTGAGGGTCAGCTATGCACGAAGTTGCCAACCATGTTGTTGAGGGTTAGCTATGCATAAGGTGGCTGTAACTGTAAGGTGGGGACTTAAGGCTGAGGATGCCAACATGGGTGTAGAGATTAGGAGGGGGTGGTGGTAGGCACATGGTGTAGGGCAGGGTTGGGCAGTAACTTACCAGCAGGTTGGTGAAGGGAGAGGGGGCTTGCTCTTTGCTGCAGGGTAGGGGAGGGAGAGGGCTGCAATGTCAGGGAGGGGGGGGTGAGGGGGAGGGGAAACGTAGGAGGGCTGGGCTGAGCTGGGCTGGGTGGTGGTGGCAGGCTAGGAGGTGGTGGTGGTGGTGGTGGTAGTAGTGGTGGTGGTGTTGCCAGAGATTGGGTAAGAGGGCTCCTGCAACAGTAGACAAAGATGTTGTTGGGGGTAGCTATGCACGAAGTGGATAACTTCCTGTTTACTTATGCTTTGTCTACATTGAGAGCGGTAGCAAGGGCGGGTCATTCTGCTTCATACGACATACCCATCAACAGCAACATAGCAAGCTTGGTGTAGGCTGCACACCTTGAAATGGAAGGTACATCTAAGCTTTAGGGTCATCAACGGGTATGCCTCCACAGAAGTAGAACTGGGCGCGCGTCTACATCCAGGAAACACTGTCGGCGGCTGTACTTGCCTTTAGAGCGTTAGGAGGCAACCACGGCATTGCGAAGCACTCCCATAGCTGACTTGCGCTGCGCGATGTGGTGAGAGCGACCGGCTAATTGGTGGGCGCACTTTTTCGTTTACGGGGTTCCTGGCATTACGGGCGTATAGAAGACTAAGCGGTAATCGCATGCCGCACGGTGCTACGCCAATTGCACACGTCTCGGCACCGGGACATGCATGACAAGGTTGTGTAAAAGCCATTAACCGAGTTGGGAGGGTCTGATTGGAAGTCCTGTCCTGTTGGCATCAAGTTGGCACTGATGCCGCCACCTCAGCTTGTAGGTGCCGCTGGGCCTGTGGCTGGTTACAACTCTTAATCTTACCTCTGGCAGCACGCTCACAGCGTCAGCATTAGGCACAGGGCCTGAGACTTCGCCACGCCCCAGGCCGGACTGAGCGAGGCCCAGCCTGGCAGCAGACACGTCAGGGCTGCAGGTGGGGGCTGGGGTGGGATGGGAGCTTGAGCTGAGTCTGTGGGAAGGGGGGCGGGGTTGGGAGCTGGTGGAGGGCCGTCTAGGGAGGGCTGGGGTGCTCAGGCAGGCGTGGGAGAGGCTGCTGCTGGTGGAGGACGGTGGCGAGGCAGCGCCTGAAGTAGATCAGTAGAACTCACTGATGCTGCGTAGACAGAGGCAGAAGCGCAAGCCACTAACTCTTGGCTCTTGGCAGGAGGTGGTGGGTCTGCTTCCAACTCATGCTTTATTTTGGTGTAGCATGAGGGCTGTGGGGTTCAGGAGTTTGAGTAGATCACATGATACTGACAAAACGGTACCATCGATACTGACACCACATGGCCTGGCCTCACCGATGTCCCGGATTCGGAGCCTGATGTGCTCAACAAGCATCAACAGCATCAGGTTCTACGACCGGGACGTGTCAGCCGCGCCGAACATCCGCCGCATTGCAGCCGGGCCGGGCCGCCCACGCGAGCTCAGCAGCTGGCTGGGCCGCCCCGCCATGCCTAACCCAGGCAGACCAGGCCAGGAGTGGGTGCTCGTGCGCGACAAGGGCCTGCTGCGAAAGCGGCAGCGGCGGCACCAGCGGCAGCGATAGTGACATGTGCATCATGTCATTAGCCAAATAAAACAAACAGTCAGAATGCCCCTTACAAAGGAGATGTGTGTGCACTGGAGTGTGCATAGTGTAGGGTAGGACTCTAGTGACTCCTTGGGTTAGGGACCTAGCTAGGTTACCTAGCTAGGGGACCTAGCTAGGCTCCTATAGGTAAGGGACACACACCGGTCTCTCACTCCTGTTGATAGTGATAGGGCGTGTCTCGTCATGTAACATACAGCAACGTAAGAGGCATCGCGTGCCTGCGAAAGTTGTTGCAGCCATCACGCCCTCTCGCTCTCTCTTGTGTGACGAGTTCAATTTCGTACGGACGGCCTGCGTGTCTCGCTCCCTCAATTTACTTACGGGATCAAACATACGCCTGTCAGTGAAGGAGTCATGCTGTGCCGAGGCCTGGATACGATTGTTCTGTTGGGATTTGTAGCGTTGTGTCACGCACAAGCCTCCATCGCAAACGGTGGCTGGCTGGAAGGGCGTGCTACGTGCGTCTCCTAGAACAGCGTAGGATGTACTTGTGCGTATGTGAAAGGCTGTCTGTCATTTCGGTTCTTGTTCTCGGTTCACCTCAGGTATTATGGCGCACCCGAGTCAGTAGCCCGCGCGTATGACCCGACTAGGGGTGACGGCTCGTTTGGCATCCTCGCCTTTGGCGCTTGCGGCTACACAAACCTTCCTTCGGTAAGCTCACCATCCACGGCGAGTGCTCCCGGACCCACCTACCTCAAGCCGCACGTCTGTCACTTTGCCCTCAGGGCACGCTTCCATTTGCTCGGGACGCGGTAGCCGCCAGTGCCGACCAGAACCCCGACTACCCAGGCTCCTGTGGGCGATGCTACGAAATCCGCTGCAAGTCAGGCCCAGTCCTAAGTGAGAGCCGAGCTCCACTTGAGGCAGTGCGGGTCACGTGTGCTGCATGCTGCAGCAATGAAAGCTGGGGGATGGCCTGCACTGATGCCTGCTGCATGACTTGTTGGAGCAGATAATGATCGGCAGCCTATCCAGATCGTGTACCCAGACGTGGGTGGCGGGAAGCTCAGCACAGTGGGCTATTTTGATGGTGACTATGCCCGGCCTTACCTGCCCTCCATCAACCCCAACGTCACTGATGAGAACGGAAAGTGAGTACTGCTGGTCCTGGCCTAAGCTGCTGGGCCTGGCCTAACATGCTGCTCCTCAAACTGCCTCAAAGCATGCCGCCTAATGTGCTGATGTGCTGATGTCCATGATGATGCTGTTTACTTTGCTGCCCGCACAAGACTCTTCCACCCAGCACATGCTGTGTCAGATCCCTTGTCACTACGCAAGCCTTTGGGCCTGCTATTAGTCAGCTGCGGCCACGCAACCAGCCCCCACAGGTGCCTGCCAGTGTTGTAATGCTGTCAGGGATGCCTTGGTTGCTGTGCATGAGTGTGGCAAGGCCCATGCTGAAGCTTTGTTGGGGCAATGTTGTCCGTGTCGCAGGCCATTCCCTGGCAATCCCGGCGATGATCGGGGCGTGTTGGAAGTGCGCTGCTACAATGAAAGCCGCAGCCTTCGGGTCAGGGTGGCCGACAGCTGCCCCTGCAAGCAGGTCAGGCGGTGTGGGCACAGGCCTTATCACGCAGAGTGGTGCACCAGAACCGAAGTCACTCCAAACTGGCTCCTGGCCAGCTGGCAGTCCCGCAGCCATGCCTGCCTGGCAGCCCTTGTGCCCTGCACTCAGGGGCGTTGGCCTCGGTATGCACAGCAACGCTGGCGTGGTGGGAGCAGGCCGTGTCCCAGGCAGTAGCTCCTCTCGTAGAGCACAGTTTGTGTTTCTTGACCAGCGCTGGCCACGCACTGGCAGACAGCCTGCCTGCCTTCTTATTCATTCTTTGTTTACTGTACAAAGTATAGCTATTGTGGGATAGTCCCCTTTGTATTCGGCTAAGGTAAGGTAGATCTATGCTGGTCTGAGCAAAGGACTGGACAAAAGACTGGGCAGATGCAGTTGCAGCTCCCGCGGTGCAACCTCCTGAGCACAGCTGGCACCTACAAAAGCAGCCCAGAATAGCTCCTGAGGCCAGCTTAGGTCGCCACCCAACCCTGCACAAGCTCTGCAGCAGCTGTGTTGCAGGTATTGCCTGACGGCGCTCCTGGCGTGAAGCCTGGTGGCGAGGTGCGTCGCCAGGAGTGGTGCTGCGGGCCCGTCAACCACTTTGACATCTCCTACTGGTCAGTGCTATGGGGCCAGCTGGGGCATGTTAGGGCCATCAGGTGGTACCGTCATCATCACCAACAGCGGCAGCAGCGTTATCATCATCAGCAGCACCACCACCACCACCACCAGCAGTAGCAGTAGCATCGGCAGCAGCCGCGTCATCATCATCATCAGCAGCAGCATTACGCGGCGGCTGCCTGTTGGCATTGCTGCAGCCTCATCAACTGTCCTGATGCGAGCTCATCAAGCACCACCACCAAGCATCACAGAGACACGCCTTGAATCAGTACTACCTCCTACATCTACCTAATGCTTGTTCACTCTGTATACGCCTTGCAAATTTACTAGTCAGTCTCTAAGCACATCACAAGTATACAAGGATTGTATTGTGTGCCAATCGGTCACTGAGAGTGCAACAGTGGTTCTGTGTACTAGTACAGAGCTTGCTAGGGTAGCACTGAGGTGGAACCTGAACAAGTGCATGACTGTTACTTGAAGTGCCTGACTATCGGAACAGGTCAAGTAGTGGTGCAAGCTGAGAGTC
The DNA here is from genome assembly GCA_030144725.1 of Haematococcus lacustris. Taxonomy (NCBI): domain Eukaryota; kingdom Viridiplantae; phylum Chlorophyta; class Chlorophyceae; order Chlamydomonadales; family Haematococcaceae; genus Haematococcus; species Haematococcus lacustris. Next base: position 15,033,641 of record JASKMD010000008.1, on the reverse strand, counting down.
ACCGGTACCAGCCGAGCCTGATGTCCAGGGCATGATGAGCCAGCTGATGTGGCCGTGTGTGCAGGGCCATGCAGCAGCTAGCCCACCCGGTGTTTGGCGCCATCATGCTCCAGTACCGCCCAGTGGACTGCGACAGCGGCGCACCCATCCGGCCAAACTACATCAGCCCGGTGATCTACAGCTCTGTCTCCGGCATTGGTCCTGGCTGGGGCTGGTTTGCCTACGATGCCCAGATTTCTCGGCTGGAAAACAAAGGTAGGTGTGGCTGCCCTGCAACTGGAGTCAGACCTAGGGTGTGTAGCATGTCAGGTTGATGGGTGCTGGTGCTGCCAGGGTCGAGCTGCTGGGTCAGGCTGAGCGCTGGGTCAGGCTGGTGGGTGCTGCTGCTGCCATGTTGCTGGACTATTGTGGGCGCTTTCACCCCTTGGTGCCCACATGTGGCGTTGGTGAGGCTGCTGAATGCTGTGGTGGGGGGGATCTTCTCATTCCAGTGGCCAGATATGCAGCAGGCCGCTGCTGCTCTACACTAGCCCTACAGGCTGCTGCAGCAGCAGGGGCAGCAGGGGCAACAGGGGAGGGCCAATATCATGGCTTGCAGTCACTATCCCAGCTTGTCCCAAACCACCATTTGCTCCTGACCTTTGTCTTGCCGGCCGTGACGTCCCCCTGACCCGCCCCGCCTGCTCCTGCTCAGGCCCCACCCCTCTGCCAGGGGCCACCAAGTCCACCTGCGTCTCCGTGGCGCCTAGGGGCGGCCTGTCCTTCCGCTGCCGGGAGTGCCAGCGGCCTGGCTTCCAGCCACTCGCCGGGCGCACCCAGCTGCGTTTCTGGATCCGACCTGACACTGAGGACAGCGACCCCTTCAACACCTCCACGCCTGCAGGAGAGGTGAGGTCAGGGCAGGTGCAGCCGGGAAGGGGGCAGGAGGGCGTGGCCGTGGACAAGTGTGAGGGTGTGAGGGGTGAGGGGCGCTGGTGTGGGGCTGGTGAGGGGTGAGGGGCGCAGGTGTGAGGGGCGCTGGGGCGTCGGCAGATGGTGGAATGTGGTGGGGTGGCGGGCTGACCAGCTGGCTGTGCTTATACAGAAGAGCCCCTGCGTCAAGCCACGCACGAATGACACAGCTCTACAACAGCTATGCAGCCAGGCTTGTATCCCATATGGGTTGAGGTGCAAAGCTCACAGGGCGGTTTTTCCCTCACGGGTGCGCGACTTTGCGCAGGTGCCGGGCCTTAAGCTGTTCATCATGCAGGAGGAGCTGAAGCAGTACTGCCGCACTGAGCTGTTCCTCGGCAACACCACGCTTCCCACCAGTCGCAAGGGCGAGTGGTACAGCTTCGCCATCCCGCTGGCAGACTTTGGGTGTGGCGGGGGGGAGGGCTACCCGGACCTGGCTCTGATTGACAGAGTGGACTTCCAGAACGAGGCCATCAGGAACGCGGTGTTCTGTGTCACTGACCTGGAGCTGGTATAAGGGTGGGCCGACCCTGGGGCCACCGCCTGCCTGGCCCTGGCTGCTGCACCCTGCACTTCGCCCCTAAGCATCTAGTGACTCCTCCTCCTCCAGCACAGCCTAGCAGTTGTCCACCAGCTCCTCACCTTGTGCCTGGGCAGCCATGTATACGTCTCCCATTCGCACCATTTCCCTGTCCACACACCCACCTCCCTCTCCGCTGCTGACATGCTACAGCTACCGCTGCTACAGTTGCTGCTGCTGCCACCACTGCTGCTGCTCCTGCTTACGCGGCCATGCCATCGCTGCTGCTACCTACTGACTTGGTCACACGTGCTGATGGGTGCTGATGGCTGATGATGCGGCGGCGTAGCGTGGCATGTGACTCGCTGTGCTTGGCCACGTCTGATGCTTGACCACCGTGATTATGCTCCCGCTGGTGGCAGTGACATGAGCATGGGGTATGGGTGGATCGGGTGCCAGGCGGTGATGGGGTGTCTGACATGAGCATTGCAATTGCATTACCACATGCTGTGCATCCCGCATTTTTCATGGTATGCAAGGCCGGTCCTTAGAGCAGAGAGCAATTGGTTTCCCCGCATGCAGAAGAGTGTAGTTATTTTTAGAGATTTTCATAATCGTTGTTGTACATAGTGCTGTGAATGCTGTGCAGTAATTCATGTAAATAAGGCTGAGCTGTGTCTGTGAGCTGGAGCTGGGCTGGTGGCTAGAGCAGAGAAAGTTGCCAGCCAAGGGCAAGGAGTACCTTGAGCTGGGCTACAGACGGCTGCGAGACTGGCCACCCAACGCCTAGCAGCAGCAGCAGCAGCAGCAGCCTTCTGTGCCTTAGTAGTGTGTGTCCTCGTTTGAGCTGACAGCAGCTTACATTCAGTGCATGATTGTCATGCCAACTCTAGGCTATAGCTTTGTCACAGGGGTTAGGCAATGGTGCAGGTGGGAGGTGGGCATGCCGTTTGCACGTGAATATAACTCTACACAACATAATACCGTCCCCACGTAGTGGTACTGTGGTCCCTCGTAGTAGTCCCTAGTGAGGGAGGAGGTATTATGTTTGTCAGCACTAGAAAACAATGTTTGTTTTACTGGGGAGGGGCATGTGTGAGCATGTGAAGAATTACTGGGGAGGGGCATGTGTGAGCATGTGTAGGCATGCAAGTTTTAGCTCAGAGCTTGCGCCTCCATAAAGCCTAATACCTCACAATGTCTACTGCTCCTGCCGGTCTCCAAATATTCGTACCCCTGCGCACCAGTGGTGTTTTCGATTTTAATATAGCGTTCGCTATGAAAATGCCATGTTTTCGTCGTTATGAGTATGGTTGAGCTATTCATTCAAGGGTTAGACCTATGCCATGTCACTTATATACATCATGCATCCGAGCAAAACGAAAATAAAGCACTGCTGCGCTCTACTTCTGCTGGGTGGTTCCACCATCAGCAACAACGTTTCGGGCCAACATTCATCATTTGCATGGTGCTGGAGCCACCCGGGGCATGCATTCGGTGTTGGTGGTGTGGCTGCAACTGCGATTCGCCCAGCGCATAGCCGTGTGGCAGCTGTACTGCAGTGGTGCGCGTTTGCAGGCTGAATCGGAAGCTTGGCACGCTGGGCTTGGGTGCACGGCCAAGGCCCCAGGGCACTCCCCTGGGTATGGGGCAGCACACCAGCCACGGTGTCAGGCACAGCCAGCAACTAGAGCATTTGAAGGAAACTTGGCAGTGGCTGGGATTGAGCATTTTTTGAGCTGGACATCACCTATCAGCACCTTGGCTCTCAACCTTGAGCCTTCATTGCAGTCGAACACCCTAATTGTGGACCACTACAAAACAGTACTTTTTCTGTGTGGAGTTCCCATCGCATGGCATGCACACGGCGTCAAGGTGGCAGCACATCATCTATCAGCAGACCCCAAACCTGAAGACAGGCATCACCACACTGGCTACAAGCACATGAACATGATGTATTGACGTTACATGTTGCATTGATGTTCCATGTCGCATTGTGGTAACATAATGGGTGGGTGCAGGGTACTAGTCAGGGTCATATGACACACAGCCCAGGCAGCCGGGGATATATGTGCCGCACCCGCTACTGAGTGGAGGTGTGTGGAAGCCAGTGCAGGAGTAAGTGCAATCAGTGTGAGGTAAGCAGTGGAGGTGACCCCTGTGTGGGTAATGGAGTTGCATCTGCTCCACATGCCACTGCTGCTAGACATACTGGTGCACCTCCCTCAAGCTAGAGCCCGCCCCTCATCAGCCCCCTCCACCCTGTTGTTGCAGCCAAGCAGCCAAGCTGAGCACCCTGCCTCAATGCCACAGCTGGTAGTTAGTGTAGAGCCGTCCTGCCAGAAGAACACAAGGCCGCAGGGCCTTGTGGGCCATGGCAGCGCCTGACAGGCGGGGCTCCTAAACAGGCATGTGAGGATGCTGCCTGGTTGCCTAAGCAGGCATGTTGCTCCCACCTCCTGTCCCGCCCACCCTGCTGCACACGTACCGGCTGCCAGGTGTTGTGCCTGGGATGTCCGCAGCATGCAGCGTGCCTCTCCCAGGGCTGTTCACCTCCCTCCTGGCACGTTGCAAAGGCTGCGCCCCAGGGATGTCGGCTGTGACCAGGCTGTACCCGGCTGTAGTCTGGCTGGGCAGCTGCCGCTTCACAAGCAAGGCCAGGCTGGGGCTGTCGCAGCTGGCTGCAGCAGGGCTTGAAGCCTGAGGCAGGCGGCGCCTGGCTGCCTGGTCAGCAAGGCTGTGGCTCCAGCTGCGGCTGCTTGCTCCGGCAATGTCACTGCAAGGCGGGAGGAGGGGCAGGGCAGAGGGAAGCTGCTGTGCTGTGTGGCTGGGCAGCCAAGGTGGAGGCACAGAGGGAGGCCAATGGCGCATTGTGGCATGCCAAAGGTACAAAAGTGGTGACAGTCGGCAAGAGAGGGCAATTTTGGGCTGAGCAAGGAGATGCGCTGTGCTTGGTCACACTTAATGCCTGACCACCGTGATCATGCTCCCGCTGGTGGCAGTGACTGTGTGTCCCTTGTATCACCTTCTACCTTACTAGCACGCTGTTCAATGACGTGGCTGAGGCAGTGTTGTCGGATGCCTGCCACATCCCCTGACCTCACGTGAGAATGGGGTGACAGTTACTGTCATGGAACACATACTCCTATGTAGGCTGACACAACCAGCCAGCTAGCCAGCCAGCCAGTCCAGCCAGCTGATGCCCAAAGGAAGGGCTGGTCAACCTGCCTGCAGTCTAAGGAGGACGGACGTGCTTGCCGGTCAGGCTGGCCGAGCCTTAAGCGTTGGAAACATGCTGCTGGATACACGCCCCAATGCTTGTTGGCATGCTGAGGAGCATGCCCAGCACTACGAGAGGAGCAGATGGCGGGCAGACATGTCGGGGCTCCCTGACTTGCCGCTGTTTGCGTTTGGTCTGCGCTTGGCCTATCGGGATGAACGAGCATCTCGGCAAGACGCAGCATTCCGGGCACACGCACGTGAGCGGCTCACACAGAACCTGTCACGAATTGAAGAATTGCCAGATGTGTCTGAAGGGATATACCTACATCCCTGTATCCCTATCCTGCCCTACACTTCTCCACAGCAGGTGACTTGATTCACCAACCATCAACTACCTCGCCAGGCCTTTTGGTGTCAGTATGGATGGTACTGTCATAGCAGAGCGGCTCACACAGTGTATCGCACACGTGAGTGGCTGTGCCTTAACTTGCACGTCCCGATTACGCCAAAACTCATCGAACCTTAACAACATCTAAGGCATACTCCCCGGTATCATCACAGGGTCTCAACTGTGGATCAAACACAGCGCAGGATGTTTACACAGAGTATGTAGTTTCAATTACTCATAAACATATAAAGTGCATCGTCGGGCATGGGCCTCCCAGAACGATGTGCACACACTTCACGTACTATATCAAGTCCGACCCTTAGTTTGAGTGGGCTAAAAGTCGTTGCTTCGTGTGGTTGCGGTCATTTGGTAGCTTCCTTAAGCTTGTGTTTCTTTTTCATGACGGCACCCTTTCGCTGCCTGCTCTGTCGAACGTCAGCGTCGACCCAGCTGTTCCGGTGAGCCGGCACCGCCAGCTTGAGCGATGAGGGCAGAATGGCAGCAAGCTTGCATTTCCCGCTTACGTATGCAGATACTTCCACCTCGTTACGCCAAAACCCAGCCTCGCTGCTCAACAGCTCCGCCTCTTTACCTCCTCACCCAGTAGTGGCCAGATAGTGCCTCCTCATGTGGCCAAAGCAGTACTGTCTGCCAGGCAAGAACTCTCAGCTAGCCTTGCCAAGCTCCCAGAGCGGTGGGCAAGGCTAGAAGTACGAGCAGCAGCCCTGGTCAATGGCATCGCTCTCTCAACCACAGGTCAAGTGAGCCTGGACCCTTCTCCATGCACTAGTAAAGAACTCCTGGCATCACATGTGCCTGCATGTAGCAGCCTGTCAACTTACTCAGGCATCAACAGATGACGTGGGTGCGCTGCCCTGCCCTGTACTATCCCGTTTGCAGAAGCTGGTGGCCACCGTGCTGCCCATGACCCTGGCAGCAGCCCTATGGCCCAGCCACAACCCAGCCTATGCCCTGTCTCCAGACATCCACCACCCAGGCTCCCTTCTTTCTGCAAAGCACCAGCCACGCACCCCACTGCAGCGCCTGCTGCTACGCGTCCCAGTGCCCCAAGTGCTGATGAGCCTGTGGGAAGAGGCTGCCATCCTCTTGCGTGGCTGCTACCTGCTGGCACTATTCCTGCCAGCCTTGGTCACAGCCCACACCGCCTTATGGCTGGGAGGGGCTGCGCGCCTGCACTGGATGCAGCTGGTGACATGGACATTGGAGCAGGCTGGCCCCGCCTTCATCAAGTGGGGCCAGTGGGGCGCCACCCGGCCCGACCTCTTTCCGCCTGACCTCACCACCCAGCTGGAGCGGCTGCAGACCGCAGCGCCGGCGCACTCAGCACAGCACAGCAGAGCCGTGGTGGGCGCGTCGCTGGGCAGGCCAGTGCATGTGCTGTTTGACATGTTCGAGGACAAGCCCGTGGCCAGCGGCAGCATCGCCCAGGTGAGGCTGCGGGTTGCACGGGACAGCTGGCACAGCACCAGGCTGGGTCGGTCAGCAGGCCAGGGGTGTCTGGCTGCGCAACGAGCGTCGTGGTGTATTCCTGTTGTCCTGCCCTGCCCTGCCCTGGTTAGTCCTGTCCTGCCAAGTTGGCACTGATGCCGCCACCTCAGCTTGCAGGTGCCGCTGGTCCTCTCATGTGCCTCCTGCGCCCGGTGCTAACCTCGTGCCGCAGATCCACCGGGCTCGCCTCAGTGCTGTAGGGGCGGCTCTAGCTCGTGGAGGGCGGCTGCAAGCAGGCACTGTGGTGGCTGTCAAGGTGCGCCTGCACAGGAGGCTGTGCTGTGCTCCTTACCTCGGGCCTCCTAAGGCACCTGGCTAGGGCCATAGCCACCATCATGCTTGTCATTGTCATCACCATCACCATCATCCTTATTCACCAGTAGTGCCATCAACAACAAGCAACGGCCTGTGCAATTGGGATCTGCAGGACATGCTAAGGTGGCTTTGCTACACACCTGCAAGGCACTTGGCCACAGGTTGGGCTGTCACCGTGCGTCATGCTGACCATCATGTGTGTCATGGCTGTCATCACCAGCATCACCACCACCAGCATCATCATCCCAGCAGGCTGAGTTGGCAATGCTGCCCTCAAGCACAGCACCGCCAGTCAGGCAGGGCTGGTCAGGGCGGGGTGTGGCTCACTAGTGCTGGTGCTGTGGCCCTCAGGTGCGGCACCCAGGGGTGGCGAAGGTGATGCAGCGGGACTTTGTGCTCATGCAGCGAGCAGTCAAGCTTGCATCGGCACTGCCGGGCCTGGCTGCACTGCGTCTAGAGGAGAGCGTGCGGTGAGCAAGGCCAGGGTCAGGGCAGGCAGGCCACAGGCCACAGGAGGCTGCATGACAGCCAGCCTCACCAGCACCCCAGATGGCCATGCAAGTGACAGGCCAGCTCCCTCCCAGAGGTGCAGCAGTGCTCCGACCAGGGTAGCAGGGTCACCGGGGCTAGGTGAGACTCCACCTCCTTCCCATTTTCCTTTGTTTCGCATTCATCATATTCCCGGTACGCCCAGGCTTGCCTGCCTTGACCTGCCCTGTCTGCTTGGGCTGCTGGTTGCGTGTGACCCTGCGCGCTCACAGCCAGTTCGGCGGGCCCCTCCAGGAGCAGCTGGACCTGGGGCTGGAGGCCGCCCACCTGACACGCTTCAGGGCCAACTTCAGGCTGTGGCCAAACGTGTCCTTCCCCAACCCCATCTACCCCTTTGTGGCAAAGGATGTGCTGGTGGAGGTGAGGACAGAGCGGCTGCGGGGCTGGGCAGTGTGCTTAGTCACTGGGGCTAGGGGCTGGGAACAAGGCTACCTATGCCGCCCAGCGCTGCGTCTCGTGATGGGAGGGGTGCCCTTGTGAGCCCTTGCACATGCTCACCTGCAGGAGTGAGGGTTGGGTCAAAATAAGTATCTTGCATTTGGAGTGCTTGGGGAATGCAAATAATTAGCGCAGCTTTGTTGAATACTCTTCACTTGCTGGGATGCTGGCTGCCTGTGTGCAGTCTTTTGAGGACGGCGCGCTGATCAGCACCTTCGTGAACCAGCCGGACTACAAGCACCGTGGCATGTTGGCAGAGACCGGGCTGACCTGCTACCTGCAAATGCTGCTGAGGGACAACTTCATCCATGCGGTCAGTCACGAGGAACAGGCCCCCCAGCCCCCTAGCCGCACAGCTCAGCTGCAGCTGCGCCTGCAGTAGCCCCTTCACCCTCCCCCGCAGTTCCCTAGCCCTCGCAGCTCTATGGCTACACACCTCCTGTTGTAAGAAGGACATGTGCCCGCTACTGTGTGTGGGCTGTCGTGGCATCCTAACCAAACAGGCAATGCCACAGTGGTCATAGTCCAGGGGTGGGGTGGAGGCGGAGGTGGAGCTTTCATTGCAGTCGAACAGCTGGGGGCATCAGCACCTTGGCTCTCAACCTTGAGCCTTCAGTGCAGTCGAACACTAAGCGTGGACCACTACAAAACAGTGTTTTTGTCTGTGTGGAGTGTTCCCATCGCATGGCATACACATGGTATACACATGGCATACACATGGTCACGGTCGCCTACCACCTACACTATTGCCTGACCCCTTTGACAGGGCAATGCATAGAGTTGGCATGACAAAACATGCACTAAGCGTAAGCTGATGACAGCCAAAGAGGGGGGGGCACACATACTACTGTGCCTCAGCGGGCTGGGCCTTGTCTCGCGGTGGCTTGTCTCGCATTCGCTTGTACCCCAGGCCAGGGTACTCCTTGCCCTTGGCTGGCAGCGCTCCCTGCTCTGGCCAGAAGCACAGCTCCAGCGGGCGCCACTTGCTCTCCCCAATGCGCTGCATGTTCAGCGCTGCATTGCAGTCCCTGTCTACCCACCTGCCTGGCTGTGGTGCTGGCTTGGCTTTAGCTGCCTTGCCCTTGCCCTTTGTGGGCTCTGCTGCCTCTGGCTCAGCCTTGGTGCGCTTGCTGCGCTTGGCTGGCAGGGGAGTGCTGGGCCCTGGCTCTGAGGCTGCTGGGTGGGCTGAGGCTGCTGGGTGGGCTGCTGGGTGGGCGCAGCGTGGGTGGAGCTGGGGCAGGCTCTGGCTCAGGCTCAGGGTCAGGGTCTGGCTCAGGCTCCCAGGCCATGTCCATGCTGGCTGGCTGGGCAGGGGCACGCGGTGGGAGTGGGGGTAGGGGTGCAGCATCAGGGGCTAGGGGAGGCTGCACGGCTGGAGGTGTAGGGGCGCTGCGGAACCCAGGGGTGGGGTAGCCCACAAGGCACGTCAGAAAGATCCGCAACACAAAACACAAAACACTGAGGCTGCTGGCTGTGTGGCTTCCTGGCTGCTGTGAGCTGGGGTCATCAGCGGCTACTCAGCCCAGGTTCTCTCCCCTCCTCCTGCCATGCTGTGCTGCCTGCCTGTCCGGCTGCAGGACTTGCACCCAGGCAACATCCTGGTGAAGGAGGTGGACACGCGCAGCGCCCTTGGCGGCGGCTGGGCTGGCTGGCTGTCCTCCGCCCTGCCCATGTGCTTTCCCCCCAAGCTCATCCTGCTGGACACCGGTGGGTGGGCTGCAGGCCTGTGGCGCCGAGCCTGGACTGACAGGGGCACGGCACAGCATAGGCACAGCACGGCACAACACAGCATGGACAGGGGCGCAGCATGGGCATGGAAAGGGGCGCAGCACAGCATATGCAGGGACACGGCATGGGCATGGGCAGTCAGGTCATGGGCCTCAGCGTTGAGAAGGGCACCGTCTGGAGAGGCCATCTGGGTGCCTTGGCCCAGGGAAACAGGCTGTACTGGTAGCAGGGGCCACTAATCTCTCGCAAGGGCCAGTAGGAGAAGTGCACCAGCAACAGCAGAAGGAGGAGGGAACAGGCCGTCTGGGTGCCTTGGCCCTGGGGGACCAGCTCCACTGCTATCAGGGACCACTGGTTCTTAGCTTCCTGGTGTCAGTTTAACTGCCAGAGGTGCTGACACACTGCTCTGGCTGGATGCATTGCAGGCATGATTGCTGAGCTCAGCAAGCCTGACCAGGCAGGCCTCATCACTTTCTTCCGAGCTCTAACGAAGCAGGATGGGGCAGGCCTGGGGCAAGCCATCCTGGACATGAGCGAGCGTCACACCTGCAAGGTGAGTGAAGTATGAATGAGGAAGCATAGGGCAGCAGCCATGACCAGCGATGACTGGTTGAGGCATGACATGGCTGGTGGCAGTTCCGTACTCTTGTTCAAGCCTTACCCCCTCTGGCCCCTTCCAATCCTCTGCCTGTGCTTCTGCACATGGTTAGGGTTAGTGTCGGGGTTTACCTATCTCACTCCAGCTTGTGGTTCTGCAGAACCCGGAAGCCTTTGTGGCTGCACTGGCGGCCATGTTTGATGCGCTGGACCCGGACTACATCCACCGCCACACCTCTCGTGTCATCGAGTCCATCATCGACACGTTGCGCCAGCACCAAGTCAGTCAGGCAGGGGCTGGTGGGAGGGCAGCCACGGGCTACACATAACGCTGCCCTCCTCCTTTGAGGCACCCCCGCCAACAAGGGCGCAGTTTGTCTGTCTGGTAGTCTGGTAGCCTTTCTCTCTGTGTGTCAGGTAGTCTGGCTGTCAGGCTGTCTGTAGTCTGTAGTAGTCTGTAGTCTGTCTCCCTGTCTCTCAGGGATTCCCTGTCCTGGGTGCAGTCTCCGTCAGTTCCGTCAGTTGCAGATTTCTGGGTTGAAGTCTTGACCGACTTGGGGTGGAGTGTTGGGTGGAAGGATGAAGAAAATGTGTGATATGATGTGGTGGGCTAGGAGTCCGGGATTAAGAATTGGGAGGCCAGGCTGCATGGGCAGAGCAGCAGGTGGTGTCTGGTGATGGTGGCAGAGCAGCATCCGATGCACCGTGGTGGTTGTGGTGGTTCAGGTGACGCTGAAGAGCACCGTGTCCACTGTGGTGGTTACCACGCTGGTGCTGGAGGGCTGGAGCAGCAAGCTGAACCCCGACATGCGCATCCTGGACCACATGCGGGACATGCTGCAGGTGGGTAACAACCCATCTGCTTGCCGCCTACCTGCATGCTGTGCATGGGATCTGCCTGGCTGCTAGAAAGTGCAGTTTGTAGCCATGCCTGTCATGAAGTTATGGTTCATTGGGTGCTGCCGGTGAATGTTCTGGTGTGCATGAGTCTGGGTGCTTGGTGTGCAGTGTAGCAGTGTGGCAGCCGGAGCAGGAGCAAGGGCTGCAGGACGACGCCCTGGCATCATCATTAGCCAGGCCCGCATCACAGGCCCAGGGAAGAAGCCTAGCTTACATTCACGCTGTGTCTGACTCATGACCCAGCAGACCTCATCATACCTTGCCACGCATCACATGAGGTAGGTAGGGCTGCTGGGCCCAGCACCATCAGCCCAGCCCTGCCAATGCAACCCAGGCCCGGGCCAGGTGGCCTGCAGCTCCTGGCACAATGCTGGGCAGGGTCGTGGCTGAGCAGGAAGTGGGCCCTGCTGCTGTCACAGGCGGATTGGGGTGAGCGCATTGGACGCATCGTGGACAAGACGATGAGCAGTGGCAGCCTGGCCATTGCCTGACATCTGGGTCAGTCGTCAAGTCAAGTCCTCTGTGCTACTACCTTCACTAGCTCCACCAATTCCATTGCTGGTTGACCAGAGCGCAGGAGCTGGTAGCACGGAGGCAAGACCATTGCCTGACATTCCCTGGTCATATGCCAGTGTTGGAGTTGACGGCACAGAGGCAGCTGCACCACAGTCTCATGGGGTGGTTCAGGGAATTCCAGGAGTGCTTGCTCCTGGGTCTCCCACACGTATATCGCCCTCGCCAGGCAATAGGCAGATGCACAAACCGTCACACTTGTGGCCGGCCAAATGACACCAAACATCCAGGGTGGTAAGGAGGGGCGTGTGCATTCTTTTGTGATTATTATCATGATTCCACCTCATTGAGCGGGAAAGCTGGTGAGGGTGTGACTAGGGTGGTGGCGTGTGAGAGTGGTCGTGTTCATGCATCACAGGGGTCAGGGGCCAGGGGAATCTGTGCAGACCAACATGTGCAGACCCCTCCCAGTTAGGCAGGCCAGCGTGCATGTGTTTCGTGCATGAGGCATGGTGTGGCCAGAGGGGCGTCACTCACGATCAGCTGCTGCAGGTTGGGGCCAGTTCTATATGCAACATACATGGACAATTGTTATGTTTTTCTTCAATGGGAAAGTCTTGAGTTTCGTGCCAAAGTATGTGTTCACTAAGGGCGGAGTGAGTTGAAGGCTTGACTGCTCCAACGTTGCTTCAGGCCCACGATGGGGTATGGGTAAGTTCTGCAGACCACGAGCAATTGATGATAGCCCTGATGTGGCGATGCCCAGCCAGCCTGTCTACCTGCCTGCCTGCTTGCCTGCCGGCCTGCCAGCCTGCCCGCCTGCCTGCTTGGGTGCTAACCGCACACCTACGAGCCCTACCACTCATGAACTGAAACATGTGTTGATTACAGCTCTAGCTGTGTTTGGAGGAGCGCCAGTAAGGTGGGTGGGCCCAAGGCAGGTGAGGGTGGAGGACCTTGCAGTGCACAGGCTTATTGTTCGGACTGCCTCTCAACAACCCATGTCAAAGAAGTTGATGGGGTCCAGCAACCTGCAAGGGTGAGGTGGGGTTTGGTGAGGCAAGGTGGGGCAGGTGAAGGGGCAGCTGCCAGTGGAGGGGCACGGCTGGTGTGAGTGGGCAAGTGTGAGCGGTGGGTGTGAGCAAGTGTGAGCAAGTGTGAGCAAGTGGGGGGGGTCACCACCTCTGCAACACTCCCCAGCCTGACACCAAAGCACGCCACAGTGATGATGAGGTTAGGGATCACCTTGCAGCAGCCATCACGGGCTGACAGTGCTTCACTGCACGGTCCTTGAAGATCCTCAGCACCCCACGCACAAAGCTTGCATCCACCTTGTCCAGACCGCCCGGGTGTCCTAGTTCTGATACCCAGTTCTTGGCGTGTGCGACAAGGTCATCCCAGATCTTCAAGACCTGAAAGACAAACTATACATTAGTCTAAAGGCAGGTTAGAAGGGGTCCTGTCATGCAACACAGATGCCACGTGGTGTATGTTTTTGTGTGAGCAATTGGGTACCATCATAACACCATCATCATAGCACCATTATCATAGCACCATCATCATAGCACCATCATAGTACCATCATACCATCATTGCAGTTGTGTAACCCTTACCTGGCTAAGGTAGGGTTTATCACCCTCAAGCCGATGGATGGCATTGCTAATGGGTTTCATCAGGCGGATGACAGCATCAAGCTTCCTCCACCATGATGCTGCACATCATACATCATCACAAACATCACAATCATGACAGGTGCACATCATCACAAACAAGACTAGTACACATTATACATGGCATTAGTAGGGATTGGCAGGCAGATGCACCTAGCCTAGCAGGAGCTACAAACTCACGTGACTTTAACTCTTCAAATACAGAAGCATTGGTAGAAGCTGTCCGTAACGTCTCCCATTCGCCGCTGTGTACCATCATGACGAAAGCATCCTCGCTGCGCTTCAGATCTACACAGATGAGGTATAGGATCAGGCAGACGACAAGGACGACCTTTCTGGTTACATCAAGCTTAAGCCGGTAGGTGTTGCGCAATGCGGAGCTCTTCATAAGCCGATTGAACAGGTCTAGAACGGAGACCGTGTTGGCCTTGTACTTTTGTGTCCAGCCACTAGCTTCGGCTGGAGGATGTGCGTCGGGTGTACGAATAACAGGGTTAGCCATAGCGCTAGTGGCGCTGATGGGTGCCGCCGGTGGGCCGGTGAGGTCTTAAGACCCCGTTCAAAATCCTCAGGGTCTTAAGACCCGGGTCCAAATAGGACCTGGCCGGGAACGCTCTATCTCTCAACAGTACGAGAGTGATGAAGATCCAATGTGGCCGTTGCTTTCGTTTGAGAAAGCTTGAAATCAATAATAATGTAATCAGCGGCGGCATCTGCGCTGAAGTCCTATCCGAAGCGAGGCATATTGGAATTGTGCGGGCTTGTGTTTTTATGTAGTGGCGGAGCACCGTCACCACTGAGGAAGGCGTCGCGCCCACTCACTGACTCATTGCGGCACCGAGCCCCACAACTCCTGGCTTTACTGGCGCAGCTTTGCTCCACGCAATTGGTCTTTATTGACTCACCCTGTCACCGCACAGCGCGCCAATGGAGATCACGGGGCCTGCCTGTTCCAGTCTCCAGTCTCAAAATCAAGTATGCAGGACAAAAATGCGGCCACGGGGAAACGCTGCGGAGTACGCCCGCCCGGATGACAGCGACAGCATCACGGCACGGAGCAGGAAACGCCCTCGAACTACGGGTTAGTGGACTCAGGTTCCTGCACGTTGCCATAGGTCCACGTCCACACCTTCCGCCCAATCGCCACCGGGTTCCACGCATCACAGGCGCCGTGGCTAGCGAGCTGCGGCATAGGGGGTTGCGCCTGTCAGGTGCCCGTTCCTGCAGCTTACGCTGGTGTAGCTGCGTACTGGGTAGCTGCGTACTCGAAGGTAGCTGCGTAGTCGACTGCCTTGCGTCCGCAGGCCTGACTCTCAAGGCGCAGCCAGCAGGTGCTACGGACACTTGCGGCGTCGGCAGGCCATGCCCCCCTAGCAGCAGCAGCAGCAGGAGCTCAACCACTACGGCTTCTGCATTGACTCCACAGCAGCAGGGCGTGGTCACCGGGGTCCCTCAGACCGCCTGGGCGCCACTGCGCCTAGTTCCGGGCCCCAGGCCTCCCCTGCACCTCACTGCACCAGGCCTGGGTGACGCCACGCTCCAGCCAACCACCTCACACACCCCAGCAAGCAAGCCAGCCACCTCGGGCACAGGCTCTTCATTGGCCTCCTCGCCTGCCCCCATCCGGCCCCCCTCACCCTCACCCACCTCCCCCTTCCTTCTACCAGCTGCAGCTGCCCTCACCCCAGCCACCTCTACAACCTCAGCTGCTTCGTCCAGGCCTTACTGCCCAGCTCAGCCCACATCCCCCTCCCCCTGCCCCTCCCCTGCCCCCTTCCCACCCCAACAGCAGCATGCACCTGGCACCCCATGGCAGTCTGCAGCCGACCTTCCCTGCCGCTTGGGCCTGGCCCGAGCCATCTCCCAGGTGTTGCGAGTCCGCTGCCCCCAGCTGCCTCCCCCCACACGGCTGGCCCTGACCCGGGTGGTGGAGCTGGCCCTGTACTGCGGTGCACCCTCTCCGCCAGCCTACCTGGACAAGGGCAGCCTGCAGCTGCGGGTGCTGAAGGCAGTGCAGGAGAGGGGGGCTGCAGCAGCAGCGAGGCGCAGGGGTCTGCAGCATGGTAAGGCTGTTGCCCATGGCCCTGCTGCAAGTGAGGCGGTAGGTAGGCTGACGGCTTGAGAGGGGGAGAGGGGGAGGAGGTGGTGGAGAGGGTTGGTGCCGGAGGGAGTGTGTGCGCCCAGCAGAGAGTAATGCCGAGGGCCTGGCAGGGGCAAAGCAAGACTGGGGGGGTCCAGCAGAAATGTGCCGCAGTGCGTGGTCACACAAAGTATTCACCCTTTGCATATTTATGAGGGTGGTGGTGCAGGGTGTTGATCTGTAGTTCACATGCAAGCTGACAATGCAACATGCATGCATTGTTTATTGATAGCATGGCTGGCATAAGTAGGTCAAAGCATGGAAAGGAATATAAGCCAGCTGCCAAGTTCAAATTGTTCACACATCCATGACGAGGTCATGGCATGCTGTACCACCAGCATTAGCATGTCTGCAGATGAGCCACTGCGGATGAGAGACAGATGACAGGTCTGTGTGTGCAGCGATGTATGAGAATGTCGCTGTCCTGCAAGCAAGCATTTATTTCATTGTTCGCTTCACTTCAGCTGTTGGCGGCGCACAGCCTCCAGCCGTGAAGCCGGGCAATGCATGCACATGTCAATGCAAGCTATTGTGCCCTGTGCCAAGACCTGCTGCCCTTGTCATGATAGCTGCTAGGTTTTAGCTGCTGGATAACCTGGACATGCTTTAGCTACTGGCATGGCTGGAGCAATGGGCAGCATGAACTGAATAACATCACTTCTTCCAGCCCTACATGTGGGTGCAAGGGCTGCAAGGAACAAAAGAGCTGTGCATGCTCTTCTTGCTGCTGTTGTGCTGGTGTGTTTGATTTGCAGAGCATGCACTGCTACGCTATGTAGGCAGCAGAGCGGTGCTTTGCATGCAGTAGCTGGAATAGATATTGTGCCCCTGATTTGATTCTATACTCTGTTGCTATCTGATATTGCGTTGTTGCTTCCATGTGTTCATATGTGTCCATGTGTCATATTTCTATGATGCTGAGCTTGCAAACGGAATACAGTCCATCGCTGTCGGTGTGGCATACCCTGCGTCGAATGATGTAGTGAAATTGCAATGTTGTTGTAAGAACAGTCGCTGAGCCGCATATTCATTAGTGCCATTGACGGATAATGTTTGCAGCACAACACTCTGGATTCATCGCTGAAAAGGGTGTCGCCTGTGGTGCCACGGCCTGCACAACTACAGCACCCTAATTACAAACCCCATCCCTGGTGGCACGTTCCCTGATCACTGGGCTCCACATCAAAACGAGCAGCTTGATGCCACAAATTTGACAGCCTGATTAGTTACTATTTTAGCTACCATCTTCTTTTGAGTGTGTCATTCGCCGGCCTAAGGAAACTGGATAGGTTGACATGAAAAGTACATGAAACCCTGCACGAAACCCTGCAATGCTGTCTGCAGCGAGACCCGTGTGCGGTGTTACGCGCCCGCTGTGTTCAGGGTCAACACACAGTGCTGAGAGTCACGCACCACACCATGAAGTACCTACTTTCTCGTAGGTTAGGTGCATGGCCATAGTCAATGGTCCCCCTTTCCATGGTGTGAATGTGGTTCAAAATATGTGCCTGATCTCCATGCTCTAAATATTCAAAGAAGTGCATGGATACCCGTACAAAACAGTGAGACAGGCTGTAGCCTACAGCTGATGATCTGATGTCAACATGACAGTGTGTCAACATGGGCACCTGATGTGATCTGATAGATATGGCCCGGATACACGGCCTGGACAGCACACCCCCCTGAGGCCCATCAGCAGCGCTGCTCCAGGGGCCACTGACTGCTCCCTCAGGTACACTGGGCTGACAATTACGCACCACACCATGGAGTACGTAGTTCCTAAAAGGTTAGGTGCATGGCCTTGGTAGGTCCCCCTCCCCGAGCTCTAGGTTTAGTTCCAACTATGACCTCCATGCTGGCAGTACCGCAAGAAGTGTGTGTGATGCACTCATGCACTCATCTGATGTGATCCTGTAGACATGCCTGGACGGCCGCTGTTGCAATCATGTTGCTCATCCGCCACCAAGCGAGGGGCCTGGCGAGCACCCCAGCCTAAGGCCACGCCATACGCAGCGCGCTCCAGAGGCTGCTGGCTGCGCCCTCGGGTGCGGCGTTGCGTTTCAGTTCCGGTCTAGCCACCAGCTGGCTGAGGCCATGGCGATGACTCATGTTTCAGAGTCATGGCAAAGGGCCACTGGTTGGTCCTAACTGGATGTGCAGGGGCCCTCAGGGGGTCAGGGCGTCACCTGCTGCTGCTGCTGCTGCTGCTGCTGCTGCTTGAGGCTGGCCACCCAGCTGTCATACACCTGCCATGCAAGCATGATGCCATGCAAGGCGTGGGCAGTGCAGGTAGGAGCAGCAGGCCTGCTGACACAGCCTGACTGACGCACCCCTTGCCTTGCCTGGTACCCCCGCTGCCGCCTGGCTGCCGTGTGGCTGCAGCCTGGCTGCCTTACCTTGTGGTCCAGCCTGAACTGAGAGTCCCGGTGCACCAGCAGGCTGTAGCGCCCACGCCGAGTGGGCTGCAAGCAACAGGGCCAGAGGCCCCAACGGCAGGAGGGTCAGTGTCAGTGCCAGTGCCAGTGCCAGTGCCAGTGCCAGTGTCAGTGTCAGTGTCAGTGTCAGTGTCAGGGTCAGGGTCAGGTTCAGGTCAAAAGTCAACAACACTGCCTCAGCTGCTGCCCGACGCACCTGGCTGTATTGAGGCCCCTGAACAGGGTGTGGGTCCTGGCAGCGCCCCGCACTGCCCTGGCCTGCAGTGCCTGTGGAGGCAGCAGGCAGCTCTGGCTGCTCTCACAGGGACAAACCGCATCTCAGACACGCCACAAGGACAGCAGTTTCACGCACCCTGACCAGAGGCCAGCCCCACCCCACCCCACCCCACCCCACCCCACCCCACCCCACCCCACCCCACCCCACCCCACCCCACCCCACCCCACCCCACCCCACCCCACCCCACCCCACCCCACCCCACCCCACCCCACCCCACCCCACCCCACCCCACCCCACCCCACCCCACCCCACCCCACCCCACCCCACCCCACCCCACCCCACCCCACCCCACCCCACCCCACCCCACGAGCAGGGCCACCCCTAGGATCCAGGACATCCCCTCGTCCTCGCCGGTACCATTCCTGTTCACCTCACTCCATACACACCTGCCTGCCACCCTGCCAGCCCCCCCACACCCCTCCCCTTGCTCCTGGCTTGCCTGGGCGGCGCGGGACCTTGGACAGTGCGGCTGCCGCCTGCACGGCCTGCACAGCTCCGTCTGACCTGTCCCCGGCCAGTGGGTCAGGCAGCAGGCCCTGCCACTGGTCCGGCCCGCACTGGGCTCTAGCCGCACGGAACGCCCCGCGCTGCCGGCACTGGCGCAGCAGCACCTCCAGCCCACTGGCCTCCAGACTGCTCAGGGCAGCGGGCCGCAGCCAGGCTAGGCTGCAGGGAGACTCAGCCACTGCCGTCACCTGCACAGCCCAGCAGACCAGGGAGGTAGCCAGAAGGTGACCGGAAGGCCTCCCCACATCTTCAGCCCTTCAGCCCATAGGGACCTGGCTACCTAGCCCAGCCTCCAGCCCCCAGCCCCCTGCCGTCAGGGCCCCTACCCACCCCTCAGCCCATGCCCCCACCCCCTGCCCAATCCCCCACGCCCCAACCTACCCGCCAGCCTGTCTGCTGACTGCTCACTCGCCGACCGGGCCCCCCCCCTCCCCCCCCGGCCAGCTACCCCCCCCCCTTGACCCACCGTGTGCACGCCCCCCTCCAGGGCATCCTCCCCGAAGCTGTCGCTGGGCCCCAGCAGGCTGACCTGGCGCAGTGCCATGTGCAGGGGCAGGCCGGGGGGCGGGGGCAGCGCCTGCACACTGCCCCCTGAGCCAGGTTGACGGAACAGCGCCTGCAGCCGGCTGATGCTGCCTCCTGGTGCACCCGCAGCACAACACACAGGCAGGGGGGTGAGGGACAGCAGGGTGGGAGGGGGGCAGCGCAAGGGGGGGCTGGCTGAGGAGGGGGTGGCGTGAGGGGGAGTGAGTGGTGAGGGTGTGAGGGTTGTCAGGATGGGTAGGGGCGGGGCATGGAGTGAAATGACATTCGGGGGGAGGTGGCTAGGGATAGCGGTAAGCGGGGTGTGTGGGTGTGTGGGGTGTGTGGGGGGAGGGGAGGGGGTGAGTAGGGTGGGGGGGTGGGAGGGAGGTGGTCGAGTGCCGCCACAGCCGTCAACAGCTGGGCCGTGGAGCATTGCAGGATGGGGGCAGGGGGCTGTGCAAGGCATCAGGGTGGGAGGCTGGCGGCACCAGGCAGGAGCAAGCTGTGATTGGCTGGAGGCAGCAGGGGCTCACCTGCTCCCGCCACTCCCGCCTCGCCCCCCTCACCACCTCCTGCTGCCCCTGTTCGGCCCTGCGCCTTCTGTGCTGTGGCTGGCATCATGCTGCTGCCCCTGCCCGGCTGCAGGGATGTGGAGCGGCTGCTGCTGCTGTGCAGGAGGCGGTGGGGGAGCGGGAGGGAGGCGGTGGGGTCGGCTGACAGCGCCGGAGCGGCATCCTGGTGGCGCCGCCTGCTGGCCGCCTGGTGCTGGGCGAGGACTGTGGCGGTGCTGGTGCGGGCCGGGGCCTAGGAGGGTGAAGAGGGGCGTGGGTGAGGTCAGGGGAGCAGGCGGGTCAGGGCGGGTCAGGGCGGGTCAGGGCGGGTCAGGGCGGGTCAGGGCGGGTCAGGGCGGGTCAGGGCGGGTCAGGGCGGGTCAGGGCGGGTCAGGGCGGGTAGGGCAGGTCACACCCTGTGCAATCTAGCGGCTCGTCTATAACAAAATGACAGGATCAGAGTGAGCGTGAGGGTGAGAGTGAGAGTCAAAGGCAGGCCGCTGGCTGGAGCTGCTGGCACTGTTGGTGTGTGGGCAGCCCAGCCTTGGCTTTGCCTGGGGAGCAGGCGGCGAGCACGCTGCAGGGCACGCAGGCTGACCTGGTACAGGGCGATGCAGCCTTCCTTGATGAAGTAGAGGCCGTGGAGGGGCTGGCCCTGGCGCTGCAGTACTGCTCCACGCGGTGCAGTGAGCCACACCAGCGCAGCCTCCACCTCCATCAACACCTGCAGCCGGGCATGGCATGGCAACCCTGGTCAGTGGGTGGTGGTAGGGGTGAGGGCAAGGTGGGGCAAGGTGGTAGGTGGTAGGGGGTACGGGGTAAGGGTTAGGAGTACAGGTATATGGTGAAGGGTATGGGGTAAGGGTGAAGGGTAAGGGGTAAGAGGTGAGGGGTGAGAGGTGAGGGGTGAGGGGCAAGGGGGAAGGGAAATGGGAAAGGATGAAGGGTTAGGGTAAGGAGGGAAAGGTGGTAGGGGCAGGGGTAGGGGGCAGGGGTAGGGGGCAGGGGCAGGGGCAGGGGTAGGGGGCAGGGGTAGGGGGCAGGGGCAGGGGCAGGGGTAGGGGGCAGGGGTAGGGGGCAGGCACCTGCTGCTTCAGTCCCCTGCATGGCTCTAGGCTCATGAGGAAGCGCAGCTTGACCTGCAGCTCCTGGCGCCGCGACTCCAGCACCACCTCCCGGTACTGAGCAGGCACATGACATACGAGGACGCAGGTCAGGGCTTTGCCATGTCCAATGTCACCTTCTGTCCATGCACAGCCCATGTGGCTTTGCACCGGTGTGGGCACCAGTGTTTTGTTTTTACGCGCTATACATAGCAACCGCTATGAAATGCCATATTTCGGGGGTCCTTTTGCGCTATGAAATGGTCGCTTTGCGAGCTGCACTACCTCGGACTCCGATAAAAGCATGACCTTGACCTGCGAATTTGCGTATTTTAGCGTAGTTTTTGCTATTACTTTCACCTGAACGATGTTCTGGAGAAAGGTCGAGCTTTAAATTAATGGGTATGAACCTATGCCATGTCACTTTGAGCTATAGATCATGCATCAGGGCGAAACGAAGAAACACACTGGTGGGCACTCACTCATTAACACCTACCCTGTAGCTACAGAAAGAGCAGGCACAGCCAGGCAGGCAGACATGCAGGATGATGGCAGTGATCGTAGTTTGAGGCTTTTCCATGTCATGCACAATACAACCAGCTTTGCACCGAAAGAAGCGCTCACTCTCAAACCCTGCTCCTCTGTCTACAGGAAGCTGCCCTCTCCTACTGACAGGGTTTAACACCCCTTCCCCTGCCCCCCGCCCCCGCCCCCGCCCCCGCCCCCGCCCCCGCCCCCGCCCCTGCCCCTGCCCCTGCCCCTGCCCCTGCCCCTGCGCCTTCCCCTGCCCCCGCCCCCGCCCCCGCCCCCGCCCCCGCCCCCGCCCCCGCCCCCGCCCCCGCCCCCGCCCCCGCCCCCGCCCCCGCCCCCGCCCCCGCCCCTGCCCCTGCCCCTGCCCCTGCCCCTGCGCCTTCCCCTGCCCCTTCCCCTGCCCCTGCCCCTGCCCCTGCCCCTTCCCCTGCCCCTTCCCCTGCCCCTTCCCCTGCCCCTGCCCCTGCCCCTGCCCCTGCCCCTGCCCCTGCCCCTGCCCCTGCCCCTGCCCCTGCCCCTGCCCCTGCGCCTTCCCCTGCCCCCGCCCCTGCCCCTGCCCCTGCCCCTGCCCCTGCGCCTTCCCCTGCCCCTTCCCCTTCCCCTTCCCCTTCCCCTTCCCCTTCCCCTTCCCCTTCCCCTTCCCCTTCCCCTTCCCCTTCCCCTTCCCCTTCCCCTTCCCCTTCCCCTTCCCCTGCCCCTGCGCCTTCCCCTGCCCCCGCCCCTGCCCCTGCCCCTGCCCCTGCCCCTGCGCCTTCCCCTGCCCCTTCCCCTTCCCCTTCCCCTTCCCCTTCCCCTTCCCCTTCCCCTTCCCCTTCCCCTTCCCCTTCCCCTTGCCCTGCCCCTGCCCCTGCCCCTGCCCCTGCCCCTGCCCCTTCCCCTGCCCCTGCCCCTGCCCCTGCCCCTGCCCCTGCCCCTGCCCCTGCCCCTGCCCCTGCCCCTGCCCCTGCCCCTGCCCCCGCCCCCGCCCCTACCCCCGCCCCCGCCCTCGCCCCCGCCCCCGCCCCTGCCCCTGCCCTGGTCACACCATGTTGAGGCTGAGCTTGAGGACGCAGCAGGGCTCCAGAGCCAGCACAGAGGCCAGGCGGCGCCGGGTGGTCTTAGCGCCCTCCTGCAGCCCCTCCAGCCCTGCAACAGCACCAGCACCCACACCCAGCGCACCAAGGCAGATCCCTGTGGCGCATGGCAGCAGGGCGTCCAGGCGGCTGAGGCCCCAGCTGCCAGGGTGCCACCCCCCTCGCGCCCGCAGCAGCTGCTCTGTCCAAGTCAGGCCCGCCTGGGGCCCCAGGCCCTGAATGTGTCCTGGCTGGGTGGGAGCAGCAGTGGGCTTGAGGGCGGGGAGGCCCTGGGTCCGGCTGCCTCCAACCACAGCTCGCTCCTGCCTGGTGCTGCCAGCCTCCCACCCTGATGCCTTGCACAGCCCCCTGGCTACAGGTGCAGTATGTGGGTATAGAGGGGGGAGCAGCAGTGGGTGGGGGCGGGGGGTCTCACGGCTGCTCCGGGACACCTTGTCTGACCCTCAGCAGCAGGGCAGCAGCAGCAAGGCAGCAGCAGGGCAGCAGCAGGGCAGCAGCAGGGGAGAGTGCACCTGTATGGCCCAGCAGCTCTGCCTCGCCCACCGTCCTGCCCGGCCCAAAGAACTGCTTCAGCCCTCCATACAGCCACTCCATTCGCGAAAACTGCATGCAAACACACAAAGATGGAGCATGGGCATGCAAGCATGTGGCTGCAGGGCGGAGGCATGCAGGCAGCTGCTGCACATGGCCACAAGAAGGCCTGTACCGCTGCCTGTGCTGACCACATACAGGGTAC
Source organism: Haematococcus lacustris (assembly GCA_030144725.1). Taxonomy (NCBI): domain Eukaryota; kingdom Viridiplantae; phylum Chlorophyta; class Chlorophyceae; order Chlamydomonadales; family Haematococcaceae; genus Haematococcus; species Haematococcus lacustris. The sequence goes on along the minus strand of JASKMD010000008.1, from coordinate 15,010,460 downwards.
CTGCTGAGCTGTATAGAGCTGTACCGCCTCAGGCTTGCCTTGCTGCTGCCCCTCAGGCGGCAGGCTGGGCAGGCCTTGGTGGATGAACTGCAGTGCAGCAGCAGCAGCAGCGGCAGCAGCAAGCGCAGGAGCAGTGTGGCAGCAGGTCGTCAGCATTGCAACAGGGCAGCGCACAGGGTCAGGGCTAGGAAGGCTAAATGCTTGCAAGACGCCAGCACACCGTGCCTCTCCTCAACAGCACCAATTGCACGTCGCTGGGCTGAAGTTGCCGCTGGCTCCAAGCGCTTAAGGTTGCCATGGCGGGCGTGGAGGGTGGCTTGAGGTGCAGTGCGTAGACCTCTGGCAAGGTGCATTGCTTGGGGGCACGGCGTAGCGTGGCGTACGTGGGAGGTGGCAGGTCCGAGTCAACCCCCTGCGGCACCTTGCAGGGGCGTCCCTGCTCTGCATCAGCGGCTGACCGCCTGCGCTCACGCTCACCGTCGCCATGCGGCTGGCTGCCACGTAGTGCGTCGCTGTCACCGCGGTGCCGCCTTTGCCTCGGCCAACAGCCAGGCCCTGCGCTTGCTGGTGCTTCGCCCGCAGTGCGGCCGCGCCTCCCTGCGCAGGCGAATGCACTACGATGGCAGTGCGGGTGATGCGCGCCGCGCTGAGAACTGTTCGCGGAAGGATGTCAATTTCGCCGGAACAACTGCATAAACTACATGAATTTCTTTAGTGCTGCAGCCTGGTTGCCACAGCCTTACCCTACCTCCCGGTTAGACTGCGGGATTGCTGTGGCAACCTGCTGTTTGGCACAAGGCCACCGATGTCACTGACGCGCGTCACACATCACACCACACCCGTGCAGCGCACCTCGACTGGCGAGCCCATAGGCGGCGGGGTTGCGGGCGATGCCATCGCAGCCCGCTGCTGAAGGAGCGAAGCGGGCATAGAGGCGACCCGGCTTGCGCGGCTTTTCGTGGGCGACGATGTTGGTCGGGCACTTGCCGTAGGCGAGGGCGTCGCCGGGCTCAGCCCCCCTTGTGGCGACGCGAAGGTTACCCCCATCACTTCACTGGCAGCGCCCAGCCTGCTTGAGAGCTGGCGTCGTGTCGGGGTGGTTTGCGGCTGAGTGTCCAAGGTGGCAACAGCTCCGCCAGGCGATGCCGTTTTGAGCTTCTGCTCCGATGCTGGCTTTGCAAAGCTTGCCATCGTGCCCGATACAACCTGCAACATGTTTGGGCAGGGACAATGAGGCCGCCCCGCCCCGCCCCGCCCCGCCCCGCCCCGCCCCGCCCCGCCCCGCCCCGCCCCGCCCCGCCCCGCCCCGCCCCGCCCCGCCCCGCCCCGCCCCGCCCCGCCCCCGCCCCGCCCCGCCCCGCCCCGCCCCGCCCCGCCCCGCCCCGCCCCGCCCCGCCCCGCCCCGCCCCGCCCCGCCCCGCCCCGCCCCGCCCCGCCCCGCCCCGCCCCGCCCCGCCCCGCCCCGCCCCGCCCCGCCCCGCCCCGCCCCGCCCCGCCCCGCCCCGCCCCGCCCCGCCCCGCCCCGCCCCGCCCCGCCCCGCCCCGCCCCGCCCCGCCCCGCCCCGCCCCGCCCCGCCCCGCCCCGCCCCCGCCCCGCCCCGCCCCGCCCCGCCCCGCCCCGCCCCGCCTCACCAGGTACATAGCATGCGACATGTCGCCCTGTCGAAACACCACTTCCCCAGGTCGGAAGCTGTCGGGCAGCAGTGTCCGCGCCAGGCGGCTGCGCAGCTCAAAGCTGAGCTGGCTGAAGCTGGGTACGCAGCTTAGATAGAACACCAGGCAGGCAGCCTCGCTGAGGGTGTGCTCCCCCGGCAGCTTGGCTGACAGGCGCATGAGGTGCAGGTCAGTGAACACGGCAGAGGGCGGGGGGGCAGGCGCGGCAGGGCTGGGGCCTTGGGCAAAGTGGGCTGGGTGCACCTTGAGCTCTGGGCAGGCAGTGACTGCACAGGCAGCAGCAAGGCAGGCAGGGCATACACACGGCATGCAGCAGCCCATGGTCGGCCCACAGAGTGACATGCTGACCTGGTGGAGGGCTCTCTTGGCCCCTTGAGCTGTGCAATACGAGTGATAAGGGTAAGAAGGGAGGGCAGCAATCAGGGGAAGCCACAGGGTGCAACCAGCCAGTCGACCAGTTGTTCATCAGGTCTGTTGCGGTGTGGGTTGGGTGATTGCCCCTGAACCTAACCCTAGCACCCGTGTACCGCCTCAACCTCTCACAGTGTGGGGCCAGCCACGGGGGCCAGCGGGTGTGACCCCTCAGTGGTGCGGGTGTGACCCCTCAGTGGTGCAGGTGTGACCCGGCCCTGTGGTGGGCCAGGGGTGCTGGTGGCAGCAGAGGGATGGAGAAAGGCTCTGGTGGACAGGGGCAACTGCCGGTTGCGGTTAGGATCAAGGTTAGGGTTAGGGTTAGGGCAGGCCCAACTACTGGTTGCGGTTAGGGTTAGGGTCTATTCCTAAGCCTACTATGGGCAGGGGCAAGTAAGTGATGGAGGGAGGGGAGGGAGTGGCAGCAGCCACAGAGCCAAGGCAGGGTACACTCATAGCAGCGTTGTCAAGGGGCATTGTTGTCAATGACGGCATCCTTGACGAGTGTGTTGAAAATGGTGATGAGTATGGTGATGGCGAGTATGGTGATGGCGATAGTGATGGTGGGAGGGCACAGCAGGGCGCCAGGGGCGTGAGCCCGCCTCCCTCCCTGCCCCCCCAGTACCCGCCCGCCCACCCACCCACCACACACTGCTCTGAGGGCGTCCAGCGTCTGGGCCGGGGTGAGGGTGAGGCAGGTGGTGGCTGTGATGGCCAGGGCGCCACAGGCAGCCAGGGGGGAGGCGGGGCTGCCCCAGGCCGGCAGCAGCGCCGCCTCCCCAAGCCAGTCCCCTGCCTGGCAGCAGCCCAGCAGCAGGGGCAGCGCCCGCAGCGCCTCTTGCAGCTCAGCAGGGGCAGGCACGGGGGCAGCGGGCAGGTAAGGACTGCTGGCAGCGCCCGGGGGAGGGTCAGGGGGGGGCCCTGGGGGAAGGCAGGGGGTGGGCAACGGGGCGGCCGGGTAGCCAGGGCTGGATGCTGCCTGCCTCCCCTGCCCCCCTCCAGGCCCCTCCTCACTACCCGCCGTGTCAGGCTGTGTGGCAGCGGCAGGTAGGCAGGGCTGCGCGAGGGGCGGAGGGGCCGGGGAGTGGGACAGGTTAGGAGTGGGTGTTGGGTTCGAGGGGTTCGCGGAGGCCAGGGCTGAGCTGACCATCAGCGCTGCCACAGCGTGCACCTCAGCCTGCAGCTCGGGGGGCAATTGGGACAGCTCCACCAGGCGAGACACCTGGCAGCAGCAGGGAAGGCGTATGGGAGCAGCAGCTCGGCAGCAGCGGGGTTAAGGTGGTCCATGCAGGAGCAGTGGGGCAGGTGCAGGGCGGCGGGGTGCAGCTCGATGCTGAGGAGCTCAGTGGGCGGGGCGACTGACCCTGTCCCTGACCCCCTCCCTCCCTCTCCCCTGCTCCCTTCCCTGCCCTCTTCCCTCTTCCCTGCCCCTGCCCCCTTCCCTGCCCTCTTCCCTCTTCCCCGCCCCTGCCCCCTTCTCCCTCTTCCCTGGCCTTTGCCCCAGCTTCACCTCCGACGCTATCAGCACTTTCTGAGTCATAGCCCGGCCAGCTTGCAGCACCACCTCAGGCGCTGCCTGCCCCTCCTGCTGCCGCCGGCTGCGCTGCAGGCTGGTCATCATGCGCTGCAGAGCCAGCAGCCCCAGCCGAGCAGGGCGAGAGCGGGCCAGGCGGGGGAGAGCAGGGGAGGGAGCAGCAGCAGGGGGGGCAGGGGTGAGAGGGGGTGTCAATGCAGGCTTATCCCTCTCAGGCCCTCCCTGGCCATCATTGCTGGTCAGGGGCGGAGCAGTGCTCAGGTCAGCAGGCAGCAGGCAGCTGGGCTCTGCTCCTGGTGTCCCAGATGCCACTGCTGCAGGGTCCACTGCGGCTGCAGGGGCTGACACACTGGCTGGGTGAGGTAGGCCGTGGCCAGTGCTGCCACCAGCCCCCTCACCGCCCTGCTGCTGCTGCTGCTCCTCCTCCTCCCCTTCCTGACTCCGCTGATAGCCTCCTGCTGCAGCTGCCTCCCCCTGTGCTGCCTCCCCCTGCTGCCCCTCTGCAGCAAACCTGACTGCATGATGAGCACACCCCCTGGACTGCTGCCCAGCAGCCACCCCACACCCCACCGCCACCCCACTCACACCTCCCCCCTCCTCCTCTCCCCCCTCGCCCTCCCCCTCAGCACCACCCTCTCCACCAAGCCCTGCCTCTGACT